>VXBH01008280.1:185632-222211 GCA_013400035.1 Rynchops niger | reverse complement strand
GGCTCAGCAAATGTCCCCCAAACCCAGGCTAGAGGGGGGTTTGGGGAAGGGGCAGGTGGGCAGCAAGGTCTGAAGCCCACCTCCCCAAAGGCACACGGACACCTCTCACAGCAGCAACTGGGATGGAGACATGCCTGCCCCGCCAGAAAGGTGTCTGCTGCCTTGGGGAGGTGGCACTGAGAGGGGTTTTGGCCTCTGCCCTGGGATGTTTGCTGCTGTTACTTCCTCCCTGCTCCCCCTCAAATCCTTTCATTCCAGTGGCCCCTGGTGAAGGCATCCAGCAGGGAAGCCAGAAGGATCATGGTCCTGCTCTAACAAGCAATTTGTTACCCACAGAGAGCAAGGAAAAGCAATGCTTAGGGCTCTCCTGCCCCGAGCACCCCAGTGCCACAGCCAGGAGGAATCCACACCAAGAAGAGAGAGGCATCCTAGACCCTAATATATCCTAACAAAAAAGAAAGGTGAAATAAACATGTGTCCAGGCAAAAAAAAAAAAAAAAAAAAAAAAAAAAAGAAGAAAAAAAAATGTTTCCAGAAAAAAAAAAAAAAAAAAAAAAAAAAAGAAAACAAACCCCAAAAACCTATCAAAACCCAATGCAGTTCCAAGGAGAGTCCCTGGGAGAAAGTTTTTAAAACACAAAAATGAAAACATCCAACCTGAAGACTTCACTTTGGAGCAGGACAGAGTGATCTGGAGTAGACGTTTCTGTAAGCTTCTGCAGCCTTCCCGTAAGAGGTGGGGAGAGCAAGGAAAGCCTCACCATTTCAGGCTTCTAATCCTCCACGGGAAACCTGTCCTCCCCTCAGAGCGATCCCCAACTTCATTGATGAAACAGCCGCATACATTCCAGTTAAGGTGATCTCCTGTCTTAATAATTCATGGCCTGCTTTCAGGGGTGCTTGAAGCTCAGAGGAAAACTGAAAGCTGCTATATACATTTCAATCAGCAGCACTGATCAGTGCCTACCTTTATAACAAATAAAAATCAGTGAAAGCATTTTTATTAAGCTACAGGGTCAAGTAATAGCTCCTTCTAAGCTACAGAAGCCACATCTGGCTTATCTACGCTTTTTTCTCCTCTTAAGTCACGTAGTAAAAGCATTATCCTGAAAAGAAGAGAAAGACCTTAAGATAAAAGGAATGCTGCCTGACAAATACGCTTTTAACTCTAGCAAACCAGAGTGCCTCAGAGAGAGATCACTCTCAAGGAGTTTTCCTTCAAGGGAAATATCTCCATAGATGGTCTGCATGCCTGCTTCTGTATTGGCCCATTATATTCTTTAATTGTCCTAATTGCATTGGTGCCGGTGGATATTATTCCCACATGGCCTTGGATCTGCTGAGACTTCGCAGACTAACCCAGAGGGGTGTTTGCACCGGGCAGCATCACTCGCCACAAACACCCAACTCTTCGGCCACAGGACAGACTGCTCCCTGGGTGCCGCTTGCGCCTCCTGAGGACAGGAGACATGCGTGCCTTGGTGTCTGTGACCATGGGCAGACTTTGTCGTGATGCTTAGTGTCTGAAGACCTGTATGGGCATGGGTTGCCTTTAAAGCTCTAGTTCCTACCTCCAAGCACGAAGCCCTGCTTTACTGAGCCAACTGGAAGCAGTGTGGTTAATAAGACAAAACCTGAAAGCACCTCCAATGGCAACCTACCTCCTGCTTCCTGGTAGAAAACACACCTTTCTTAAAGTGGCTGAGGTTAAGATGCTCATCTAATTACAGCCCAGGTGACGTACTCTTCAAACGAAGCGGAGCCTAAAAAGTGTAACAGGGTGGCTGTAAAATAGCTCATGGAGGTCCAGGGAGCTACTCTAATCTACACCAGATTGAGGTCTGACCCTTTACTATTCAAAGACTCATCCTTTGCTGTAAAAAGAGTCTCCTTAGCAAGTCTCAAGCAGCCAAAACACACATGCAAGCCAGCACACAAACAGCCAGAATGACACCTGCCATCTTGCAGCAGATCCTCATTTGGTTGTATCCATGACCACCCATTTGAAGCCTATCTAGGAGCAGCAAAGACATTGTCAATCTAAATTAGTGCTGTGCTCCACCTGCATGAGTGCATCTGCTCCCAAAGTCACTCTCAGCAGCACCATCTCTTTCAGAGATGTGGCCAAGGAAGCCGTGCCCAAGATTAGCTCACCTGCACCAACCCAGAAGTTATATCAGAAGTCAGATCCCTTTCAAAAACCCATGTGTTTAATACATATCTGCTTCAAAACATGGCAATTCCCCATTGCCATAAACCCTGCAAAGCCCATTTTGGATTTCGGCATTGCTTTCATCCTGTGATACTGCTTGGCACTAGATTGCTCAAGCTAAAGAGGTATGAAAAAGCGTTTAGCTGATTAGTGTGTGATTTACCTTCCCAAATTGTCATCAGGTGTCCCTTCTTTGTCCTTTATCCACCTTGGGTGGATGCCTGCCTTCCTTGTTAAGGATACACCTCTATAGACAAGAAGTTGTTGGGTTTTCTCCTCTTAGCCAAGACACTCCTCTTTTCATTTTCTCACAACACCCACTCCTTTTCTTTTTACACACCTTCTCCATTTTACATGGAGTTCTGGCTTTCAGCAAGGTTTTGTAATCCTTTATGAGCCTTGGCTGATTTAACCCAATTCTCAGAGATGACTGAGGGATGGAGACAAGCACCTGAGTGAGAGAAGAAACAGTCCTATAAAAGAGTTTCTAGATGTTTCAGAATCTGGTCTGAATATCCCTAAGATACAGACATGAGACATGGTCTCACATAACACTGGGGCTCTGCGATCCATCTCCCAGGAATGAGAAAGATTCCAGGTAACTATATACTATTTAAAAGGACTTAGGTTATGAAATGCGTGCAGCCTACAACTGTTGCAGCCATTGGAGTGGCACAGGCAGGACCTGTATGGCCAGCCTTTGAAGTTGATGGGAACTCCTCTGATAGACTTGCAGGAGGTTTTCCCCATTGAGATCAATCTCCAGGAGTCACTGCCTGAAGACAAATACCATGGCCCTACAAATCTCCAAAGCTCCCAATCTCCAAGACCTTGACTATTGTCTTCTAGCCTATGATTTCCAAGTCAATGTGGGATTTGCCTCATGGCACCTGGATAATGGTGGCTTATTACACAAAAAAACTCAACAAACCTTACGGTGTGGATCTGACTCCCTGTCACATTCACAGCCATTTTATTTTTATTTCCTGCAGTCAATTACTCCCACTTTCGGCCTTTGTGCACTGCCAGGTATTTCAGACATTATGAAAGACATTCTTAAAATATTCTGAATGACTACTCCAGGCTGTTGCAAGCAAACACTTAACACAATGCATGCATGAAAAAAAAAAAAAAAATCCCTCTTTTCACTGAAGAAGTCAGGGGGCTGCATCTACGATGAGGCAGTATCTTATTTTGCAAAGCTCTACAACTGGAGCAGCAGTTCAGGTATCGAGTGGGCTCAGTACGACAGATTGATGCTGCTGAAACAATATTTACTGACACTGCAGAGTTCAAGGCTAGACTAAATCGGTCAAGTGATGCTCCTTTTTATTTTCACCAGGAGGAAAGACAGAAAAGGAGCCAGGAAAGGAACAAATAGCTCAGCAACATCCGGGGCCAGAGCGGGAAGGTGCAGAATCCTGTAGCGATAGCTCTAATAAAATCCTGATTTTTATTTTTCCAAGCTTTCAATTATTAAATGCATACTTTCTCTCTCCACATGCAAAATGACATGCAAAACCCATGCGGGGCATGTAAGGAACGAATGTAGAAGCACAAATGCATTTATTAGCACAAGGTGCAGCTTTCAGCTGGATGGTTCAGTAGCTACATTTCAACCAAGCCGCTAGGAGCCAGCAGAGATGGAGTGACCATCACTCTAAAACCAAATTAACCAAGGCTGCAGTGAGCATCCCAGCTCCATTCAGTGTTCCTTCCATTGAACTCTGCTGCTTTATCACCTGAACCTGCTGCAGGCACCGACGTCCCAAAGCTGGGGCTGAGATGCCGGAGGATGGAGAGCCGGAGGCTACGCGGGAGGGTGAGGTGCAGCCACACTGGCTGTATTCTGGAGCAAGCTGCTAAGCTTCCTCTTTCAGACCTGGCACCTTTCTCTATCTGCTCATGATGAGGGGAGAGACCGAACACGTCATGTCTCGAGCGCCTCTGACCCCAAATTTTGTTTCAGTCCACTCCCACAAGCACACAGCTTCTTCCCAGTGAGAAACTTCAGAAGGCCAGCAGAAAATGAGGACTTGTCTTTTGAAAGAAGGTGGAAAATTTCAGAGACCTTTCAAACCGGATAGAAAAAGTCTACTTTAAAATGTCTCTTACCGTCACTTAAGAGAAAATACAGAAGTGTCAGCTCTGCGGATGTGAGTGCAGATAACCTCTTGCGCCATCAAAAATTTCTGACTTCCACTCTGAGACACTATAAATAGCTGTAAGCACAATTAGCAGGTTTCAGGGCAATCTACAGAAAATCATAGTCCACATAAAATCGATAGGATCGGCTTTCCCAGCTGTAACAGCAAAGGTCAGAGGGAGATCAAAGAGGCAGATGATACGACCCCTGGGACAAACAGCAGCAGCAGCAGCTCTGCAGCCTGGCGATGCTCCAGGATCCCCTCCGCTTCTCGGGATGGCCCTGATGGCTGTGGATGCAGAGCAGCATCTCCCTGGCAGCGTGCACCACCCCGCTGCGTGACAACACATGTTTCTTGGGTTAAAAATGCATGGCATCAACTGCGGCTGAGGTTCCCCCAGCAGCGTATTTAATATTTCATCTGTGCTGACTGTTTGACTGGAGTGAACGTATGACCCACCTCTCCAACTGGCCATTGCCCCAGAGCTGTAATGACACAATCTGACAAGGATTTTTCTCCTTTCCCACCTCTGCAGCATCCCACCAGCAGCAGCAGTAGCAGCATCCAGTACATGGTGCCTGCTGACAGTTGCCACAGCCCCTGTGTGTCCAGCCTGTCACCCACCTCAGAAATCACTGCTGGCTAATGTGAGAAGTGCATTTGAAAGACAAGCAAGCATCCTCCTGGCTAGGACTTGCTTTTCCATATGGAAAACTGACTTTTACAAGCCATCAATTGCTTCACCCTTAAGGAAGTTTGGGGACTAAAAGTACCAATGGACTGAGTATTTAAGAGAGAGCAAAGCTTGATCATCAGCTGACTAAGTGCTGACAAAGTTCTCCAAGAAACACACATTTTACCTTCCCTTCTTTTCTGTTGCTTGATTTGACTAGAAACTACGGTATTGCAGCCCTCATGGACAATACCATGGAGGTGGTCAATGGCTTTGCAAGAGCAGTTCTGTGCTCTGCCAATGCCCGGTAAGTTATCCCTGGCAGGCAGGCATATGATCTGATGGATCTCACGGCTCAACACAAGGAGTTTCCTTCTGTAGTTGTTCCAGGGATAAGCTATGTAGATTTGGCTCAGGAGAGCCTCAGGACTTCATGTGCTTTAAATTCCCTTTGCAGTACTTTCTCTCTTGCGTCATTACATAAACTGCATGGTTCAGGCAACATGCAATCTGAGTTTCACGCTGTTGAAGATCACAAAGTATGATCTAATACCAACGAGTCCTCGTGGGTGGCAGACACACCTGCTCACAGCATGTTAACCAAAGCAAGCCTGGACTTGCGGCTGGACCAGGTGTTGGGGTAACACCAGAAGACGAATGGTCAGCCCTTGGGGTGAGCCAACTTATTCCCACAGGCCACGTTACTTCTGCTGGCTCGCTCAGATGTGCAGCCTGTGGCTTGCTCACTCTGCCATCACAGACACTGGTGGTTCAGGGCATGCATGGGGATCATGAGCATGGGGGAGACCAGTGGAGATCCTCTTCTGCCCCTTGAACCTCCATTTGGTTAGGACAGGGCGATGGAGCCTCAAATCTTGTGCAGGAACAAAAGGGAAGCACTTAGGCAGCTCATCCATGCTCTCTCCAGCTTGCTAGTTAGCGTTGGGGTTTATGCTGTTGTGCTCCAGATCGGAACTTCTTCCCAATGCGCTTGGCATGGGGTGTGGAGGTGGAGGAAGCGGGGATGAGAATGCCTCTGGGATCCAGACAAAAAGGGTTGTCGCTCTGCGTACACTCTCTTTGGAGTCCATCAAAGACATCATTTTGTGTGAGGAAAAAAAAGGAAACTGTGTTTAAAAAGAGATGAGTATTTCAGAAAAGCCTTTTCCCCCCACTCTGGGATGGTTGCGATGGGCCTGCCCCCAGCATCAAACAATTTAAATGGCTCATTGCAGTTGGGTATGTGCAGAAACTCACCCTGCCAATGCTTCCTTCCGGGCAGAATTCCCCTTTACAAATGTCACGGAGGAAATTGTTTCTCCGAGAGCTTTATTGCTGATTTGACATGAAAAGCCTGGTGTATGATTTTTCTGGGGGGGCGACTTGTCATTGGAGATGACTGTGGATCAGCTTGCAGAGGTGAAATCCCAAAAGCAGGAAAGAAAAGGCTCACCTACCAAACACATCAGGACTGGATAATTTGCAAAGCAGGTGATGATTTTTCAAGTTTCTTTTTACAGTCTTGCAAGCAGCAGATGAGTAACCTGGAAGACCAGAGGTTTTTACAGCCCCAGAGGCCAAAACACTTTGCATCCATGTCACCTCCAAGTATTCTGGTTTGTGCAAAGCTATTCTTGATCAACAATCTGCTTATGTCCTGTTGATAATTGGGTGCTTTATTTTGCTTGGAATGCTCTATTTTTATGCTCCAATCACACCATATTCACCCTCCTTTTTCTAAACCTTTAATCTTCCCACCCTTTCAAACAGGCCACTTTCCATCCAAGTATCTCCATCCCTTTCCAGCAAAAATATATAGACCTAACGACTAATGAGCAATTAATGCATTAGGATGCAACAGTTGTCTCATCTTTACATTGTAATTGCTCACAACAAAAGGCACAATACCCATGTCCATTGTAAAGTCATGTTATTATCTCTTTTTCCGCTGCTTGATGGGTTTTTTTAGGTGAAACAATACAAGTTCAGCCTCATTTCTGACCTTGACATGCATGTCTCAATCAAGCTTTGCATGAGAGAAGCGACCCGCAATCAGAGAGAGCAGATGCTTATTCCCTGACCAGAAGGAACTATCAGGAGAGACTTGAGCCTTTGATACTTGGAATAAAATTTCAAGCAGAAAATTGGATACAGAAATGCTCATGGAGAGCATGGCTTTCCATGACAGCAGCCTTTCTTTTTCAGACAACAGCAAGGACCATGCAGTTTGCTTTCATTTTTTATGCATTTTTCTGATGTTACGATTGAACACACCAACGCTGAGTGCTCTAATGGCTTCTGCCTTCCTTCAGGAGCTGATGGGAGATTCTGGTTGAATGCAGGCCATTAGGAGGTGCACAGCTTTGTGATGGAAGGTTGGGAAGTGGAAAATTAGGTTCCCTTGCTTGTTTTTTGGGTTTGACTTGTCATGGGAGTCAACGGCAAACTTCCAAACGCTCTTGTGTTTCATGTGTTTCATGATGCGGTCTTTACTGGGAAAAGCAACATGGCAGAGAACTAAGGTAATAACAGGAGAGACCAGAGGCAGGTCCTCCATATCCTGGAGCAGACTTACTCAAGTGACATTTCAGTGTTCTCCTACTTTGGCTGCTCAGTGTTAAAGCACCTTGGTGGAGAGATGGTGTCCTCCCTTGGGATAACAACCTCTCCAAACCACTGGGACAGAGGGAAAATGCCATTTTAAAAAACACTGAAGTGACTTTGGATCCAAAGTCTAGCTTCCAAAAGCCTTTTAAAAAAACTGACATTTGGGGGCAGTTGACACAACAGTATGGGCCAGTTCCTCCGGAGGTGAGACTCACTGTAGTCCCATTGATACCATTAGGAATATCTGGGTGAGGTGGGTGAGGTGGAAGAGGTATAATCATCCCTGCTTACCAGTGTGTCCTCCCGCAGATCCTGCATGGGCAGGGTGGGCCTGTGCAAAGAAGGACTTCCTCTTCATCTTCACATCATAGGGGAAGTTCACAGCTCTTGGTGCTGGTATCTCAGGTCTCTGCAGATGTCAGCAGCCACCCGTGTGTCTGTTGGTGTTGATTCATGTGTTTACGGTTACCCACATAGCTGTGTAGACTCATCTTAGAGAAGTGAAACAGGAGGAAAATTTTTGGGAAGCAGCTCCACGCTTCAGCTTCTGCTGCAGAGCCATGCCACAAGGAAGCGTCTCCAGACACTAGCAGATGTTTCACTGATGGAAAGCCATTGAGAGGAAGCAGAGAATCACACAGTCCTCTCTACGGATTTCATCTGCAGGGGAAAATACCAGGAGCGAATGTTCTCCCTCATTAGGCTCCAGCACAAATTCCCCCCAGGTAGCTGCTGTAGTCTCAGACAACATGCTACGCCTCACCCGTTCAGTGCTCCCTCCTCCTGCGGCATTTCTTTAAATGTACCCCAAGCCAGGTCGCAGCTGTAGGAGCCAGATATACGTTTGTGAGAGACCAGGGATAACCATAGCTGCTGCAGGTAAATCTGGCCCTGGTGCTCTACCTTCGTCTGGAGGTTTGAAGTAAAAGTTTACTTCCTTTCCAGCCTGAGGCAGAAACGTGTTAACATGCAGAACATCTCTGATGGCCCCTTTCCAGCCTGGTTTTGAGAGTGGAGTAACCTACAGGTGAGCAACTCAGTGTCCCCTTGCTGAGGGGTGACGGAGTATTTCAGGTCATGATAATGGCAACTTATACGTCAGAAAAAGAAGGAGAATCGTGCTGTGCATGTCTGGTCCTGTGCTCCTGGATGCCAGACTGGAAATGTCCATGACAACACAACAGAAACACAAGAGCAAATATGTACATGCTCTGTTGCATACTGCACAGAATACGAAAATGTGAAGAGAAAATGTGAAACTGTGGTAGCACTTTTTACCCTGGAAAAATACCCAGGGAGTGTGCTGCAGTGGCAGACACACATGGCTATGCCATGCAGCTCAAGGGGCAACATCTCTGGTTATAAAATTCAGCAGGTGTTTTCCCATGCAGGGCAATTGGGAAACATTTTCCAATTAACACTGAAGAAAACATCCAGGCGGGTGGCAAGGAAAGGCTCACATGGGAAGACTGGCCAGATACTTGGGGGAACTCTTCTGCCATCCACTGGAGCTGGAGCAAGCAGAAGTGTTTGGGAACTCATTCACTGGCACCTGCAGAAAGGTGGGACCTGCTACAAACTTTGCTGGAACATGGCTGGACTGACTCTTGCAGCCCAGTGATCTCCAGACTCCAGTCCTAAGCACGACCTGCTGCAGCCCTGCCTGAACTCAGAGCCCAATGGGGCTTTCTGTGCTTCTTTCCCCCAAACAATGAGAGACCAAGGGGCTTCTGACCCTGGACCTCTGTCCGCTGGTATGTTTGGATACAGCACAGTATCCAGAGACCCATGAAATATAGCTTATTGCTGCAAGGTCATTGTCAGTCCGGCACAGGGAAGTCTGTTTTTCCACTGTATAGAGACCGGGAGTCTGCAAATCTACAGACTATGGGGACACTGCTGTGGGGTACAAATTCTGTTGTAAGGATTCATTGTGGGGAGAGGCTTTGCCAGTCTGTATTCCTCCCATTCATCAGCTCAGAAATAGGATCTCTTAAAGGACAATTTGAAAATGCAATTGCTTCTACAGGAAAAAAAAAAAGTGCACACACACACAAAAAAGATGGAAACAAAAACCAACCAAAAGAAAAACCCAGAACCATTTATTACCATGAGCCATCATTTCAAAATGTGGGTGTTCAGCACCTGGCAGCCTATTTTCTAAGGATATACAGCAGCACAAGGCAGGATTGGCTCCAGAGCCACTTGAAGAGAAGTGTCAGGACCAGGCTGCTCTGAAAAAGGGAGAAGAGAAAGGAGAAAATGACGAGGAAGAATGGCAGGGCGTCTAACACTTTGCATCTAATGCCTCCACATGGCTGCAAGTGCCGTGGCAATTTGGCCCTGATAACACGAATGAAGAGATGTTGCTAACATATTGCTTCCTTGTCAAATGTCTCACTGGTTTTGCAGCCAAGTCTCCTGCCAGCGAGGCCGCAGCAGCGCCTCTCCGTTACTTTCATATGCAAAGAGGTTGTTAACTCAATTGCCAATAAAATTCTAGTGGGTGGAGAGGAGGACATCTGCCTGTCTAGTCCTGTGCTTGCCAACATGGTTCTTTTATTCCTCCAGAAGCTGCGAGCTCCTACTCGAGCTGGTATTTTGACAAGCATTTCTGTTTTCTTGACACAATGGGCAAAGTGGGCACAGATCTTGCATGCCACTCGTAATATGTTTTCTGTGCCGTGATTTGCATCCTTTCTGGAGGACGCCTGGCGCAGCACTGCACAAAGCAGAACGAGCAGCTTGGACAGTGGGTTTAGTCTGACATGTAAATGTACCGCTTAATTATGTGCCATTGCATTAGGAGAACGCGAAGAGGATGCTTTGCAGGCTGCGATGGTGATGAGGCTCTGATGAATTTGGGCTGGGGGTGACGGAAGAGGCTTTGGAGGATAAAAAAGGATGGGGATAATACTGAAGCAGGAAGTCAGGAACTGCACAAAATGGCAACAACCGTTTGTGTCAATTGTGTTAATTACACAACTTTACTCTTGGCTGCTGCAGACCCGAGGGGCCCAACCAGCTGAAGCTGCAGCCCCTTGAGGATGCTTCCCCAGAGCAAAGCGGGGCTATGGGGCATCCGTGCTTTTGGCACAGCCGCAAAGCTGCCCTCAAGTCCCGACAGTAAAATTGCAGTTGAAAATGAAAGCTACCATATTATTACGGGTGGCAGCTTGGTCACTAGGAGTGGGGTAGGTGGACTTGATCCCTTGGGATCAAAACATGATCTCTTTCCATCCCTAAATTTTGGGCAATCTTTGCTTTCACAGCTGTGGATGAGCCACCACCTTTGCGACCACGTGATGTGGTTCTATCTACAACAGGAGGCCAAGCAGACAGAGGGATTACTGCGGGAAAGGTTTAGGCACATCGGACTGTATCACACAGGGCACGACCAGCCCTCCTCCATCCTCATCTTCCCCGGGCACACCTGCGTGCCAACCCTGCTGCCAAGCCTCATAAATTTCCCTCTCTGAGCTCCGCTTGGTGGAGGGGTGTTGAAAGATGGTCCAACCGCACACTCCTATGGCTGCCCAAGGGCACAGCAGCCAGCACCGCTGCTCTGCCTTTGCCCCAAACCCAGATCCCCTTCTTTTTAGGATAACCACAGAGCTAAAGGACAGCTAATTTCATGCCTTATAAATCAGATTCACTTTATCACAAAAAAAAAAAAAAAAACCAGAGAACTTTCTTATCTCTCTGGGGAATGTCCTGAGACTCAAGCTGTTTTATTATCTGGGTTACTTTGACATCTGAGAAGATTGCAATCTGAAATCTGGAATGGAAAGGGGGTTAGTCACTGTCATTTCCTATGTTCATAAATAAATGACCAAGAAGAGATACATGTCACTCTGTTTTCATTTATTGGGCTGAAGGTTCATCTTTAGAATGAAAGATCAGGAATTTATTGTCTTATTAAATATCTGGAGGCTTTTAATAAGGTGCTGTGCTACTTTGACTATCTTACCATTCTGTAATTTGATTATCCGGTCTTTCCAGTTCTTAATTGATAATTAATTTGAATAATGTGCAAAGAATTGAATGATGGAAGAGAAAAAGAGAAACAGATGGTTGGTCTATGCAGCTAGAAAACATTTAATGGGGGGAAAAAAGTATCACATTTGGAGCGTAACAATATACTTTGTTCATCTCTAGGAAGGGACAACGGCATATGTTGCAGTTCATGTCTTCAAACTGCTGCCCTGCTAAAAGAAAGGAAGGAAAAGATATTGAGACTGCAGCATAAAAAGGTGGATGGGAAAACACGCAAGGACTTAGCCAACAGACATGAAGTCTGGCATCGCCTTCACTGGAAAAGAGGGGTCCATGACGTGCAATTTGTTGGAGGTCAGTTGGTGTGGCCAATCTTAAATTAAAGTTCTCCTTTAACATTCAAAACAGTCAAAGAGATATAAAGCCGCAACATAAGGGGACTTTGATTTCATTTAAAATGGGGTTGTTTGAAAAAGTTTTTATGTTCTGAGATTAATTCCTTGCCTCTGAGTATGTCACAGAGAAGATATGGCTTCAGGAAACCAAGAATAGGGAAAAAAGCACCAAAATGCCATAGCTTTTCTTACCCCAAAGCGTCACTGGCCCTCCCAGCCTCTTACTGCCATCTTTAAAATTTCCACCCACCAACAGACCTTTGGGTAGAAAGTGGGTACGAGAGGTTCTGCAAGAGACACCAAAGCCTGCTAAGGCACGTGCTCAGGAGTTGGTTCCCACTGCGAGCCACAGGCAGCTGCACCAGGCAGCTCCCTGTGAGCATCACGCTGATTTTCTTCCTTCCACCGAGCAACATTTCAGGCTTCTGATCAAGTATTTTTCAAGCCATGGCTACAGAGCTCTTCCTTCTGGTGTTTCTGGCCATCACATGGCTAAGCCTCCTACAGCTATGAGTTTTATGACAGCATCTTTTCCTGGAATCTACACCCACATTTTTCAGAAGGGATGTTACTTAGATGTATTCATTCTCTTTCAAGGACAGTCTATGCTTAGGGAGACAGGAGGGAGTTATGACTGAAGGTAATTCTGGCTCTGACTCTGGGAGGGTAATGGGAAAAAATAAGCAATGTATTTGCACCCATACACCCATAGATGTCAAAGGCTGTAAGTGGAGCAGCTCAAAGCACTTACATCACTTGAAAGATGAATCTATGTAGCCTACAAACATTTGTTTTGTTCCTGGGACGGTGCCACAATGGTTCCAGATCTGAAAGCAAGAAAGGGCTCTGCAGACACTGCTCTTTCTTTCCTTCATCCAAGCTAAAACTATCGTCTTTTACATGTGGAGGTTATCTAGGAGAACTTATCCCCACACTTTTATGTTCAAACCAGTGCCCAATGCTGTACCCTCAAAACCATCTTTAGACCCCAGACTCCAAACAATATGGTTTTGAGAGGTGCCAGAAATCCTCTGGTGAAGCTGCTGAGGGACCTGTTGTAGGCTGATGTTCTCAACTGATGGATTTAGCCATACACAGGCTGACATGATGGTAGGTAAAGTCTCTAAAGACTACCCCCTTGGTTACTAAATCTACTCCTTTTACCAGGGTTCTGGCACTGCCTCACATGGTGACTGGGAGCCATAGGTGGTATTTCAGGTCTGGATGGCTAAAGCAAAAACTCCCAGATCTGTATTTACGAGCTGGGATTTCAAAAGTGGTAAGCTGAGGTAAGCAGGATGGCAAGGAGAAGTGAGAAGCCTGGGGGTGCTTGGTAGCAATGCTCAGAGAAGGAGAAAGTGGCAGAAGAGGCAGTGGTGCACACCAGACCTGACCCAGGAGGAGCTCACCTCCACCACTCTCTCCCTGAAGAATCCTGGGGGCCTTGTGCCAACCATCAACAAAAGTATTGCTCTGTATTTACAGCAAAAACCCCACGGTGAGATGGAGTCCATCTTCTCCACTTTCTCCTTGATGTAAATTACATCCAACTGACCCGTGTCCCACTTCCTCCAGCACCTTAGTAGGTACCCATTTTACGTGTGTCCTCTTTTGCATAGACATCTCAGAGGCTTAAAAATTACCTTCCACCTCCACTTGTCTTTCCACCTCTGTGCGAGTCAGGCATTCAGTCTAACTCGATGCAGCCACTGGGACATTTTCAAGGACACCAATTGTTCCCAGATGGCCAAATACTTACAGGTTTGGACATGAGGACCAGTGCCGAAATCAACAAAAGCACATATTGATCTTGAACTGAAGATGCTGTTCGCTGTTTCCCACCTAACAAACCACTTCACCTTTGCCAAGACATTTGTAAAGCTGTGGATATCCATAATAACGGAGATCACAACTCTCTCTCTGCTCACCACATGCTTTTGAAAACTGTATCTGGTAAAATGATGAATAGTTATAACCACAACAGCAGCTGTGACATAACTACTCCTTGCACAGTCTTCTTCCAGTGTTCCTAAGGAGACACAGTGCCGAAGGTCAAACAACAAACACAGTGAGTTTTTATGGGGCCTACAAAAATCACTCCTTCCATTTCTTCCAGTTTTCCAACCCCTACAATAGAGTAAGGAACCAAAAAGCATGATTACAGAGACTTCCAGCATCCATCAGATGCAAATGGCTTGCAACAGCTTTAAAAAGAGTTAAATTTGCAGACTGAACTACTTGGCAGAATCTCTGAAATCATTATTCTTTTATTCATAGCAGTAATAAATAATAATAAACCTAAACATCCCAATGGTCCCCACACCTCCTGCATCTCCCGAACTGCAGATTTCAAATATGAATAATAATTACAGCTTATCAAATCAGCCCATGATTAGAGACAACAGAAAGACATTTCATATTGTTAACTTCCTTGCACAAGAGGAAAAAAAAATCAGGTCATAGGGGTATTAAAAATTTATATCATAGCATTTGACTTGACTCATCTCTTAAAAAGAAAAAAAGCCTAGCATGTATTATGTATTTAGGCAATTCCTTTTAAACCCTTTCTCGAATGAGCACAAGATAGGCCAATAACTTGATAGATGGATGGCTCTATCTCGCCGGTGTGCATATTTTATATACACATACACATGCATACACTTAATGTGCACTCACACCTATATATAAAATCATATACATAGAGAGAAAGGTATAAATCTATTTGTATCTCTTAGCTGAAGACAGATGCAGAGCTAGTGTTAAAAAAAATCTCTACACGGATAGCATCTTATTTAAATCCAGCAGCTTTAGAAGAGTAACTTTTTTGTCGATGTTTTGTAGAGCCTCAGCAACCTCCACAAAGCTTGGTTCATTAGCTGCCTTGTTCCTGTTTATGTTTGCTGGTTGCTTTGTCGTTTTTTTTTCTTTTTCCCTTTGGTCATTCTTCTAGCTTCCTTGGTCAAAAATACCTTGACAGGGGAAAAAGAAAGTCCTTGATTCCCACACAGCAGTTGAAGCACAAGCAACTGGAATTAATCAAGTCAAACGAGAGGCCAAATTTTCAACTCATCGCTCTAGAGACTAGGGGAGGAAACCAGATAGTGTTTGGATGGCTTTCAGGACCCACATCATGCCATGTTCACCAGTCCTGCTGGGGCTGCAAATTTGCTCCGGGAGCTCTTATAGCATAGGCAAGGCAGTCCGCTCCACACCGGATAATTGCGTGTACACAACATGTATGTAAATATGCACCAGTCCTCTGATAGGCAGGCCCAGGTTTTCCGCAGATGAGGGCTGCCCAGAAAACAGGGGAAGGGTTTTTATACCTGCTCTGCACGAAACCCAGGGACCACGGTCACTGGTCTCGGGAGGTGGCTCTGTTCCAGGCACAGGATGGGCAGGGGGGCCCTACGGAGCCACATCCCATCCCCTGTGCTGCCAACGATGCGCTCAATCACCTGCTCAATTCAAGGGGAAGATGAGCAATTTCAGTCCACTCTTGCCCAAGGCTGCCTTGATCTTGGTGCCCACTACTCTCAATGGAAGAAAATGCCTCCAAAACTCTCTGGATGTATCCTGGCTGCTTAGAGCCTCGCTTAGAATTTTCTTCAACCATTTATAACCATTATAAGGAAAACCAACTAGCATCCCCATGCTACTCAGAAAAGTCCTTCCATGTGTTTCCATGTAAAAATTAATTTTTTTAAGAGACACAGTTCTGTGTCCAAGGGTGTAAGCACCACATATTCCAAAATTATGCTGGAAATCTTAGAAAGGCAAAGACTGCAAAGTGCCGCAGCGAACACCTCTGTGTAAATGCCCTGGCGTCAGCCTGCTGTTTTCAGGGCAGGTCAGCACATTTACATAGATGCGTTAATAGGGCAGCCGCCAAAATCTCCTCTAAGATGTTTTGAAAGCTTACAAACCCCCAAATATATTTTTTTTTTCAACATCTGCAGTCAATGAAAGGAGAGATGCAAATCTGCTGTCATTTGCATGCAAATTTTTTTACATCAAATCAGTGACAGAATGCACAATAAACACACTTTAAATTTAAATATTCCACGTTCACTTCCTCCTAGCCTTGCCTGCAGCTGGGATCCAATTTTCATGCACGGCTCCACACAGGTGACCATCCTCCAGCGGCTCTGAATCCAGGAAGAGTGTGTGGAAGACGAAATCACAAAGGCAAAGTAATTGCAACCAGCTCATGACTCAAAAACCAGCTGTCATGAGAGAGAGTAAAGATGAAGGTTCTTCAGAAATAAATGCTGTTAAAAGAGTCTGTATCTGTCTCAAACCCTAAAGCATCCTTTATGATAACCACTAACATTTTGATCACAGGAAAATATGATAATCGTTTGCCCTGGAGTCCACGCAATCAGGAATAATAGCAAATATCTCTGTAAGGCTTGTTTGCTAGAGGCTTTAAACAGCTTATTTGATGTACAACGACAGTGCAAGGGAGGGCAGCGCTCAGAATATCAGTGCATAGATAGGTAAAGAATGTTCAGCAAGGCTAAAGGGTTTGTTGGGTCATGTGGGAAGTGCAGCAGAGCTGGGAACTGAGCTGTGTTCTCCCAGGCCTTACCAGCACGCTTTTGTGTCCCGTCGCCATCCCATTTCCCAGCCCCTTCCCCAACTCCATCCCCATACCCATCTCCATCCTCTTCTCCACGGCAATCCCCAACACCATCCCCATCCTCATCTCCATCGCCATCCCCAGCCCCATCTCCATTGCCACCCCCAACCCCATCTCCATCCCCAGCCCCAACCCCTTTGCCATCCCCATCACCACCCCCATCACCATCATCACCATCCAGGCCACTTTCTGTTTCTTTTCTGTACGAGACACAGCAGCCCATCCAGGCTCTCCATCTCCAGCTTCGTGCCAAGTAACACTGATTTTAGGATACACACACAAGTGCTTCAGAGCCTGCCTGCAGGGGTGAGCTCAGCCACAGCGGCACATCAATCTCCTCATGCCATGCCTAACCTCACCACCACACCAGGCATGTCCCAGTTTCCCTTTCAGAGTCTGTTGGTTTCTGAGACACACTCAAAGCTATTTTCTGTAGCTAGGGCTTCGCTTTTCCTACCGGTAGAAAGCGTTTCCTGATGTCTGACCAAAGTCCTTCCTACTGTAATTTAAACCTGCTCATTCTTGTCATAGTTAGTCAGCTGAATAGTTTTGCTGCCAATTCCAGCAGCTCCCAGGGAGCTCCGTGCTCCCTCCCGTCCCCACAGCCCTGCGCCTCTGTTGAGTTCAGCCCATGGCTTTTTCCCAGAGAACGCGCGTTTGTTAGGAGGGAAAACCAAGCACAACACTGGTAAATCCATCTTTTTTTTTTTTTTTAAATAGCCCGAGGCCTGTCTGCTAGCCTTTAGATTGCGGGATGCTCTGCGCGTTGCTGGGGGAGCAGGGCAGGTTTGCCTGGGCTGGTCCCGGCTAGACACTGGTGGTGTGGGAGCATTTAAAAGTCACCTGGGTCTGTCTCCGTCCTGTACCAGCCACAGCCGCTCGCCTGCAGCGCAGGCATGCCTCACCATGACTCACAAGCTATTAAAAGCCACATTTCCCCCTGTATTGCTCTACCTAAAGATATAGATAGGCTCCTGGCAAGAACTGTAGAGGCACTTAGGCTGGTTAGTTAGATCTCGCTGGAAGTTAAGCACCAAATTCACCTGCCTGGTAGAAATGAAATGCCTTTTGAAACAGAGCCTCGGGCACTTCTGAACTCCTTGAGTGAGCGGTAAACCCCAGGTCACCCAAGACACAGGTCAACGCAACAGAGCTGTGCGCGCCTTCCCGTCCTCATTTCTGCACATGGCCTGGGGAAGCAGGGGGGGCACACAGAGGAGAAATCCCAGTGAAATTCTGCACTAGTTTGCATTTGCTATTCAAAGGCCATTGAAAATACAGGATTGCTGAGCTGCTTCTTTTCTCCTTTGGGGTTTTGGGGTTTTGGGGTTTCGGGCTTCCCCTCCCCCCCCCCGCCCCAAAATTAAAAGACCTATTTGAGACCACCTTATCTGGGAGGTGATGGGATAATTGGAAATGCCTTGGCATAGCTGACACATCCAAAGATGCACAGAGGAGAAGCATTAACATCTATCTCAGAGACACACACAAACTTAATAAATGTTAGGGACAAATCTAATAACCACTTTGCCGTCTCAACAGCTCTTTAGCTGGTATAAGTGACACTAACATTTTCCCAGTGTTTTTAGCTGTTGTTTAGCCCTGTGAGAGCACAAGATCTGCAGCAGCGCTCCGCAAGCGCCCATAAAACACCCACGGTCGGATGTTTCCTGAATCATCAGCACATCTGCCCTAAGTCTCCTTGGCAAACTTTGTCAGCTGCCTCTGGAAAAGCCCAGATGTTGCCGGCTGCAGGTCAGCCAGCAAATATTTCCTCCCTGGCTTATGTGCCCATAGGCAGGGAGAATGCTATTTGTGGCAATCATCTCCCACCTTTCGTTACAAATAACGTTTGAAAGCAGTTCAGGGCTTCCTGGGAAATGATAGGAAGAGTGATGGCACCAAGTATTTGCAGAGAAGCAGGCACTGTCCTTCTGGTGCTTCACTCCTTTTTCCGTTCCCCCTCACATTTGGTGGTCTAGGGAGCCTTCAAGGCTCATATCCAGCAATGGGGTGCAATGACCCCGCAAGCAGATGACCCCCCTCGCTTCAACCATAGAGCACAAGGAGAGGTGCAGCTATCGAAAAACCCAGCAGAAAAATGCATAACTCGAAGCAGATCTGATGGCAGCAGCTGGGGGGAAGCTGGAGAGACATGGTCTCCCTCTGACAGACGCAGATTCATAGAATAGAATCACAGAATCGCCTAGGCTGGAAGGGACCTTTCAGATCATCGGGTCCAACCATCAACCTAACTCTGACAAAACCCATCACTAAACCATATCTCTAAGCCTTACGTCTACTCGGCTTTTAAATACCTCCAGGGATGGTGCCTCAACCACTTCCCTGGGCAGCGTGTTCCAATGCTTAATAACGTGTTCAGTGTAAAAATTTTTCCTAATATCCAGTCTAAACCTCCCCTGGCGCAACTTGAGGCCATTTCCTCTTATCCTATGGCCTGTTCCTTGGGAGAAGAGACCAACCCCCACCTTTCTACACCCTCCTTTCAGGTGTTTCTAGAAAATTTGCCCTGCACAGGCTAAGAAGGGCACCTGTGAACTTGCAGTGATGTCCAACCTGCTCGGTTCTGCAGGAAAGCTGCATAGTCTCCAGGGTGGTCCCAGGTGACAGCAGAGACCGAAGAGCAAAACCTCCTCCTGTGCGGATGGGAGACCTTGTCCCACCTGGGAAGGGCTGCAGCCCCGTGCTCGGGCACATCCCACCCCTCTCTGCTTGTCACCTCCCCATCAGAAAGATCACATCAGGTGCATCAGGCTAAACCCTTGCTCCAGAAAACGCGTGCCTGCACGGGCAGTTATTCTGGCCTAGGCATAATAAAAGCAATGCCAGTTAAATTTCCTCACGCACAAGCAGGTTTACCTGCCCTTCCGCCTCCCATATAGCTTGCATTTTATGGTAAAGCTTTTAAAAACCAATTGCATAACCTTATGCCCAGGCCATCAGCTTACTTGGGGATGATGTGACTGATTACCTGTACAAAGGCTGTGGAAAATTCCTCGATGGGGCTGTGGAGCAGCCGGCCAAAATGTCAGGCAGCCTTTCCCACCGCTGAAGTCCCAAGCACTCTCTGCAATGTATTTGTGGTCAGCAGCAGTGATATTTTGGCCAGGAAGGACCTCCGGAGGTCCCTAATCCAACTTGTGCTCAATGCGGGCAGCATGACGCTGAGCCAAGCTCGTTGCAGGCGTGCTTTGCTCCAAGGGAGCATCATGCAAGAGGCGACGTGTGCTGCTGGTCCTGAGACGAGGCCAGAAACCATTCATTCTCCTAAAAAATGGGTTTGTGGAGGCCTTCAGCTATGGCATGAGGGCTGGTGGGGACAGGCAGCTCCGGAAGGTGCCCGCTAGGGATAAAAGAAAGAAATTATGGGATGCTTCGGCAGGGGGACGAGTAACAGGGCGCACGCAGGGAGGTCCTACCTGATCCCTGCCTGCATCCCCCGTGGATGGTAGGCAAGAGGCGAAGCCCAGCGTGGAGAAATCCAAGCATCTGGAGGTGTCTGCTGGTGAAAGCACCTCTGCAGCGAGCTGGCAGCAAGGCTGGCCCCGGCGAGGACCAGCCATAGGGGCAGAAAAACACATCCGTGAGCCAGTCACCACACCAAGCGTGAAAAGGGGTTTAACACGTGAAGACAGGCGGCCTCCCTTCCCCCCCGCAGCTTCAGCAGAGAAAAAAATTAATCTGCCCTTTTCCAGGAAAGTGCTTTGCAACCTGATTGCTCTTGTATCTGTTTATTAAACAAAGGTTTCGGGAGGAAATTCCTTGCTGTGATGACAGACCGTGTTTCCAAGGTTATCTCAGAGCACAAAGCAAGATGACAGTCATTTTTCATCCCCGTAATTAGAGAAAGCATGTTAGCAGATTAACGTTAAGCAACATTTACATATGGTAATACGGTTACGGGATAGTGCTCCTAGCCAAATTAAAGACCGCCTCGCTCACCCTTGCTCACCGCCTTGCAGCAGGCGGGACTGTGGTCACAGCAGCCTTCCCAGGGGACTTAAATACCTGATCCAAAGTCACTCCAAACCCAGCCATTAGATGTCCACTGGCTGCAACGAGCTTTCTGCCACCAGGTTTCTGGAGTTTTCTTTCCCTGATGCTCCTTGCATTTCAGGGCCTCTTCCCAGAGATAGTTTGAGAACAGCATTTCTTCACCATTCGGGTTTCCTCAGTTTTGCTCACCACTGAAAGCAGCACAGTGCCAATCCCAGACCAGGATGCCCAGCGGGGCTTGGGCGTGGGGCAGATGTGGAGCGTTTCCAGGTTTCCCTAACCGTCTTTGATGACATGCTCCATCTTCAACAACCCCCCCAAAAAAACCCTAGCCCAGCCACTCCCAGCTCCTCTGTAGCCGTTTTCAAGGTTCCCAGACTTAACTGTCGGAGGCTGCAGACACATTTATTATCTTTTTGCTGTGCCATCTGGCATTTGTGTATCAGAAGAAGATTACGTATATGTCAAACAGGGGGAAAAATATATTTTCCTGCAACAGTTGTAGAAGCAAGGATGGGGGGGAGGGGGAAATAAAAAAATTAAATCCTGTGGACCATATGGAGGCCTTTTCCTTAAGCAATCCATCTTGAGCAATTAGGAAGTGTCACAGCCAATATGCAGATCCTGGGCTCACGGCAAGTGCTGGGACAGGAGCTGGGTGTCAGGGTCAGGCTACCTGAGACGCTAACGCTGCGACTGCCTGAAATAGCCTGGGAACATGAAACACCCCCTGGCCCAAAACAGGGAAAGAAAAGAAAAAAAAAAAAAAAGAGAGGGAACAAAGCAAGACAGCTTGCAGCATGCTAAGTGAATCAGAGCAATGGCCTTTCTTTGCCTTTCAGGGTTTTATCATCACACGTCTTGCGAAAGCAATAGGTGTGAACCCGCCATGGAGCCTTGCCAGGTTTTCAGTTCTTGCTCAGTGCCTCCCGATGCTGGGGATAGTGGAAAATTACTGGCTTCCCCTCCCAGCGCCACCACACCAGCAAGCTTTGGCAGGGTGAAGGAATCAACCGCTGGCATGACCTGCGAAGCACCGAACAGAGACAGCATTGCCACCCACATCCTGTAGAGAAGGAGCTGGTGAGCGCACTAAGCACGTGGTGCCGCTTTCTCAGCAGGGTGGACATAGAATCACAGAATGCTTCGGGTTGGAAGGGACCTTAAAGATCATCCAGTTCCACCCCCCTGCCCTGGGCAGGGACACCTCCCACCAGACCAGGCTGCTCAAAGCCTCATCCAGCCTGGCCTTGAACACCTCCAGGGATGGGGCAGCCACAGCTTCTCTGGGCAACCTGTTCCAGTGCCTCACCACCCTCACAGTAAAGAATTTCTTATAATACCCAGGCTAAATCTACCCTCTTTCAGTTTGAAACCATTACCTATCATTACACTCCCTGATAAAGAGTCCCTCCCCATCTCTCCTGCTATCTCCCTGCTTGGCAAGGTGGCTGCATGGTTGCAACCTCACCCTATGGTGGCCAAGAGCATCCTCTGCAACCCACCGGCTGCACCCTCTGGCTGGTGACTGCAAACGATGGCAGATCACAGGGAGGAGAAGCACAGCATTGGCCAATGGAAAAGTCTTGGTGGAAAGGTAGAAATGGCAACCTGGGACGTGTGGGTCCTCTTTTCCCACCCTTGCAGTCACTCTTGTGCGTATGGGAGCTGCCACAGCAGCCGCCCCCCGTCAGGAAGAGGGACAGCGGACACCAGCCCGGTGACTGCTGTGGGAAAGCAGCTCCTACCGTGGCCTGGCAAAGAAAATGGGCTCATGCCAATGCCACATAGGCAGCCCGGCCCCATCCTGCTGGCTGCCTGGGACAGAGAGGGAAAACAAAAGAAATGTCACAAAGTCAAACAGCATCACGGCCAGGGGCAAAGCCATCTTCCCCTACTCCTCTTGGGAGAGACATGCTCATCACCTTCTCTTTCTTTCCCCTTTGACCATTTTTGCTGCTCTTACACAAACGATCAGTGAGCAAGAGGACCAGAAGTCCTCGGTGAATTAGTTTAGCCCAGTATTTGTTTTTCTTCCAGCCCCAAAAAACTTCCCCTGGGTTTTACCAGTGACAACCTGAGATGTTCCCCGCCTCTTACTCCCAGCCGCTGCTGATTCATGCTGGCCTGGGCATATGTTTGCTGATGTGGCGCAGGGGAATGAGACAGACCCCAGACTACCAGGAAATCTAGCTGTGGTCAGCCCCTTTCTGGCAGCTGCCCAGCCCCGAGGTCGAGAAGCACCGACAACCCGCTGCTCCGTCACCACCATCACCATGCGCCGTGCTGACCTCCCTGCGCCCCAGCATCCCCCTGCCTCCAGCATGCCCCCCCTGCCTCCAGCATCCCCCAACATCAGCAGCAATTGCAGAATGTCCCATGTCACGGGGCTGTGCCAGTGACAAGGCAGCAGTGCCCCGCGGCTGACACCGACAGCCCTCTCCCTCCTAGGTCCCCGATTTCCAGTGCAAACACCCGCAGTGGCATTTCTGCACTGGGCCAGGTGCCACGCATAACAGCCGGTGGGCCTGAGTCACACGTTTCATTAAGGCTTGAATGTATCACCCCAGATTTTGGGGAGGGAATTGTGAGGGATGGAAAGTGGCCAAGGGGCAAAGAGGCAGCTGAACATCACCAGGATAATTTAAAGGACTGGGAGTTTCAAACTGAGGAGGAAGCACAGTGGAAAAATGTGGGAAAAACTTTATCTAAAGAATTTGGCCCTGACATTCCCCACCTTCTCTAGCACGGGCCATGGGTGGGATGCGGCAGCAGTGAAAGATGTCCAGGAGACAGAGGTGCTTCAAACACAGCCAAGATGGCAACCGTGAGCACCCTGGTGATGCTCCAGACCCCAGCCTTCCCTGCTTTGCCCCAAAAACTTGGTGAAAGCAACAGTACCTACCCACACTGAAGGGTATCCCCGTGCCAGCCTACCATTGCCCCTGTGCTTAAAATGACACAGAAGTCAGTCAGATGGGGTAAAAATTCCATCGGTGCCTTTTCATTGTAAAAATCTTTCTTAATACGAAGAATAAGCATTAAAATCTGGCCCACCAGTAACAGAAAGCAATTCTCTACTCGGATCTGCTTAGTCCAGGGTTTGTCTAAGAGCAATGGCTCTGACAGCATCTCTGCCAGTCGCAGTCTCTAACAGGGGTGTATGTTTAGGGAAAGACCGTGAGGACAAGGTGAATACACAGTGATATGTTCCCAGGTATATTTGCCTGTGCTTTAGGTCATTTCTGCCTCCTCTAGCTTAAATGACTTGTGCAATTGTCTTCCATGAGAGGTCTGCTCCAGTTATTGCTTCTGAGCCGCCACCACCACACAGCTGGGACTCCAGCGGTTCAGTTACACACAATGCAGGAAAATGCTTCCACACAACTTACCTGCACTGCTTATACCTCAGTCTGCTGGTTTTGTCCTGCTACCGAACGAGGGACAGCTGTGGTCCATCCTGCACCCGGGGTAAGAAGGGCCTGGCCGTGCATTGCACCCCTGGGTGCACCACGTTAAAACTGCTCCCTGCAGGTCAGCAGCAGAGGAAAGGGAGCTGCCAGGTTTGCTTCACAATGTTGATAATGAGCCTCTCAAAAATAACTTGTCCCAGGAGAAATATTTCTGAGGTTGCTCGTGCTTGCTCAGGCTCCCCTGTCCTCACCAAGGATGGGCCTGGAGACTGCTCCAGGCTTCAAACCCCTTCTCATCAGGGTCATAATGAAACTCTTACATAGAGATCGTAACTTTTACTCCTTAGGACAAGGCACTTATCCCTGCCTTGGCCTCCTTGCAGGATCTGATGTGCCCCCCAGCTCTGTGGAGTATCGCCAAACCCATTCATTCCTTTCTTTGGCTAGCATCATGAATATTTCCATTTCGCATCCCCGGTTTGCTCTGGCAGCCTGAGACCTGCCCAGCAGTGAGTCCCCTGCCCTTCTGCAGCCAGTTTCTCCTTTTCTCACCTTGCCCCTTTGTTAGGAAAGCTTTCTCCTCTGTAAAATCCCACCTGGCTTCTCTTCTCCCCTGCTCAAGTTTGGGCAGGAGGTCCACCCCCAAAGCATCCTTGCTCTGGGTTGGGGGTAGCCCCGGTTCTGCACACTCAGCTCGATGTAGGCTGCAGAAAAATCAGGAAAATCGGTATTGCCTACTCCCTGGTAAGACAGGTCCAGCTGCCATCCCTCTAACAACAGAGCTTTTGCCGAGTGGACACACTGGCACCACGCTCCCGCCCCTTCACCGCCAGATGCTTCAGGCAGCATAAAATAAAAGCTAGTCACCAACATAACAATTACGTACATAAATACCTATATAGCCACGCTGGAATTCATAACCCGCGTGCTGTCAGATATTAAAGCCCGGGCCTGTGAGTCCCTGCCCTGCGGTGCTGCCAATCCACAGGAAAATAAGGGGATGAGAAAAACAAAGAGGTATGGCTGGAGGCTGGGTGTCAGCTCGGGAACATCTGAGTGGAAACGAGAGCTGGTAGCCTGCAAGGATCCCAGTTTTTTTATGTACTATCTATTTCTTTAGATTTTATTCCTATTCTGGGAAAACTGGGGAAAAGCGTATCTTGGGTCAAATGAAATATTTTATTTTGCTAAAACTGGAGAGAATTCATCCTCAGCATTAGGAAAATTTCCATTTCAAAAGTAGGCCATGATTTTGAAATGAAAATTCAGACCCTCCCATCCCCAAAGGCTAAAGTGGGGCGTTTTGACAAACCTTTCTCTTTTTTACCTCTAGAGCCCTTTTGCCTGAAATCAATATATTCCTGCAGCGAGCATTACATTTGACACGCAGCAGCTTTTCACCAGCTAAACATCCCCTGAAGTCTCCATCGGTCAGGGGCCAAGCTGCAGACAAGCTGCAGAGGTAGGGACTCCTTCTTGAGGTTCCTTTGCGTGTGGATGCAGGTTACTCCATCCATACTGCTTATTCCTCGAAGATGTCATCTGGCAATCCGCACACGTGCCTCTCATTAGCACTTAATACATAGCAAGAGGAGATTATACCTATTTCTCCCATCCAAAATAATCTTCTAATGTTTGAAAATAAATTGCGGTAATATGTACCAGCAGGTGTTACCTCTTCAATGTTGTCTTGTTTGTAGCCAGTCACAAGACAACATTCTCATAACATCGGAGGTAAGCAGATGGCACTTATTAATTTACATTGCAAATATACTCTAATATCTACATTGAAAAGCCAGCGCTGTGGGAGGCAGCTTTACCTGCCTCACAGAGTACATCACAGCCCAAACTCCTCACCTGAGATCAGAAACGGTGCTGGAAGGGCACTGTTCCACCAGCTTCACTCAAGCTGAAAAAAACCCTGGTTATCCTCGACCCAAAATAGGGCTCTTTTTAATTTTTTTTTTTTTTCTAATTGTCTCTTTTGGTGCAAACTGGGTTGCAGCAAAGCTGGTGAGCTGGGTGCATACAGCAGGATACCATGGCACACAGCTGGGGGCCTCAAGCACTCCCCTTGGAGCATTATTCTGGAACAGCACTCAGAAAGTGAGGAAAATGGGAAAACTAAACCAGGATGCTGAGCTCTTCTTCTTCAGGAAGAGATGCTATGCATTAAATGCACACCTCCCATCCACCTGGGTGACTTCCAGGCGCAGCAAAACTGGCATGCTCGGCATCCCCAAGACTGAGGTTAGAGATTTCATCCTTGGCAGCACTATTCAGTCTCTGAGAGACATATATATAGAATCACAGAATGGTTTGGGTTAGAAGGGACCTTAAAGATCATCCAGTTCCACCCCCCTGCCCTGGGCAGGGACACCTCCCACCAGACCAGACTGCTCAAAGTCCCGTCCGGCCTGGCCTTAAACACCTCCAGGGATGGGGCAGCCACAGCTTCCCTGGGCAACCTGGGACAGGAGCTCACCACCCTCATAGTGAAATATTTCTTCCTAATATCTAATCTAAATCTCCCCTCTTTCAGTTTAAAACATACGTATCTACCAGTATAGATCTCCACACGCACACATGCATGCAGATACACACCGATACAGCTATCTCAGGCTCCCTCAAGCTTCTCACGGTGATGGAGTGCAGCATGGTCCTGTCTCCTCCTGTCTCCCTGCTCTGATTTCCCTTGCAGGACCCATGCCTCAGGGGCAATTTGTGCCATTTTTTGTAGCGGCAATAAAGGAGTTACAGCAGAGGAGCAAAGGCACCCCCTTGGAGGCCTGTTTCCACAGGTGCCAACCAGTGCCCCAGGCACCAAAATGGAGAAAATTACACACAAAGTTATTAGAGGCGGCAAGACTCCAGGCAGCATGAACACAACATATGTCCAAAAGTAAACAGATTGCATGAAACTTTTCTAACATGCTGAGGGGCCATCAGTGCCGAAATCGCTGTTCTTGAGATGTGGAGCTGACTGCAGGGAGAGGAATGTGTGGTGAGAAGGAGCTGTTGGTGCTGCTTGTTCCCCTTTCTGTGGAGCGGTGTCTGCATTTGCAGCTCCACTGGTGGCTCTGCTGAAGCATGAGCTGACCCACCACGATACAAGCAGAGATGCAGAGGCATGCAGAGACCACAGTGGCTGCAAAGCACACAAGGTATTTTCTTGGTCAGGCCACCCAGCAAATCCTGCCCCAGTAATGATTGGGGCTGGATGGAGAATTATCAACACAGATGGACTTAGACTAAAATAGCTCTGTCCCATCCCTCCTTCCCACCCCACCCCCCTCTATCTTCTCCAAACTGACACAGTTGGAAATTGTTGACTAGCTTTCTGGAAGAGGCACAAAAAAATTGGCAGTAAAGGGAACCCAACATCGCAGAGGAAATCTGAGAGGTGCAACTTTTGGTTAAACGTGTCTCAGATGTCCTGAGCTGGGGGAGCAGCAGCCCAGCCTTCTTGCTATGGGCACCATGGCTGCAAAACTCAGCCCAGCTGTGAATGTTGTGGCAAGGAAGATGTACAGCCCAAGGACTGTGTATCCAACACACAATCTACCAAGAGCATCAAGCCTGCCCACATTCTCTTTATATATATTGCCTAATTCAAGGGCTCACCCCAAAATCCAGCTCCCACCCATCCTGTTTGGAGCCCTTGCCACTCAGGTCCATACCTGACTTCAGCCTGGAGAGACAGGGGACCTGATCCTCCACTAGACATCCCATGGTGCAGGTTGGCTTGCTGTCTTCTTGGCAGAACCTCATGGCAGGATCATGCCAGACTGCAGGAGCCCACCACTGGAGGTGGAAACCCCACACACCCCCAGCTCCACCCTGCTCCTGGACCCCCTTGATAGCTCATGGGGCAGTCACAGCCTCAAGGCATCCACAAAATGGTGGCAAGGGCTCTGCCCTTCCTCATGGGGCTCTATCAGCACTACGTAGTGGGGATGATCTGGGGCATGCAGAAGTCACGCCAAGGGAAGGGAAAGGGTACTGGGAGAAGCGGGCCCTGTGGAGCTGTGAGTTGAACCCAGTGGGAAATGGCACAAGACAATAGATGCCTCTGTTCCAAAAATAGCTGGTGATGTGGATGGTTTCCAAGGAGGAACCCAAATCTGGAGAGTGCATGAGGCAGGCAGCAGCATGTTGGATGCCAGAAGAGCTGGACGGGCACATTTCAGAAAGCCAAACAAGCGCGTCGACAAATAGGTAACGTGGCAGCCAGAGGCCTGAATGAGCAGGTGGTGAAACTGCACGTCTTGCTGAAAGACACAGTAGGCTTGGAAACTGGTCATGCAAGGCTGGCAGGACAGCCTGCAGGCTGCCAGGGAGACTGCCTGGCACCCCGCTCCTTTGGAGAGCGTCAAACGCTCTCCCTCCCAACAGGGCAGGACAGATCAGCCAAGAACTGCAAGCCTGGTCCCACCGTGACCACCTCGGTGTGCTCCATTCCTCTCCCACTGTTCTTTGATGGGTTCCTTCAGTGCTTCCAGAAGGGAGGAACGTGCAATGGTCCTGCTCCCATGTCGAGCTTCTTATCTATTTCCCAGGCACTGAACCAGGAGCAGTGCCAGAAGGCAGGGTGGCCTCATACCTGGCAGGGTGTGGAGAGCTTATGGAGCTGCTGCTTATCTTCCATGGGCTCAAGGCTCGAAGTCCTGTGTTTTGAAACTGCATCCTTCCCTTGATGCTGCAATGTGACCTCACCTTTAGAGGGATCATTGCTTGTGTCCAACAACACCTGGTTCAGTGGGACACCGAGGGACAGACGGAGCAAAAGGGCAAGATGCCATCACTGTGTCTGACTCGCTCCAGACACATGGACCTGATATTCCCAAACAGGAGCAACGAGAACATTCCAGCTGCCTTACACTGCCACTGTGCTCTGCAAGGCTGCCTCTCCCTCTCCCCGTACTGGCTCCCATACTCTCCATCTCCACCACCTGGTGCTCACTGGGTGTCTGGTCACAACCTCTAGCTCATGTCTGTAACCCTGGGGGCTTCCCAAGAGTCACCCTGCTGAGCGCTGACAATGCCTAGCCAAAGTCAGGTAGGTCAGGACAGTGGAAGGATTGCTTCTAGCCCATGTCCCCAGTGTCACCTGCATTCAGCAATTGCTGTGAGCTCCAAGGGAAAAAAACAAACAAACCAAAAAACAAAGAACCCCAGGAGACTGTGTTAAAAAGTACAGAACTAAGACTTTAAAGATTCAGAAGTAAGACTTGGGTTCATGTGCATTTTGAAAGAGCCTTCTGCTCTTTCAGCCTGCATGGGTCCCCGCTGCAGGGTCTGCCCTGCAAGCAGAGGAGCAGAAGTGCTCTTGCTCACTCCTTTCTTTCCAACAAAACTGATGGAGGTGGCTCAGCAAATATGGCAGAGTTTTGGGTGAACATGCAATTTTCTGCAGCACGACATGCATGGTGTGGTCTGCCACACTACAGTTCAAGCAGAGCAATCTCTAGTGTACCTGCTACCCAGTTGCTGTCACAGAGATTGTGAGGATCAAGTTTCTTTCCCTGAGTTCACAGGACAGACGCAGCCACGTGAGCAGCTTCCTGTGGACGCAGATGCTCTGGCTCTGAAGTTATTACTTTACTGAAGTTATTCTCCAACCAATATTGTTAAAGTCTGTTCAAAACCTAGGTGTAAAATTAAAGCTCCTGGGCATCCTGGCATGACGTTGTCCCATTTTAAACCCATGACATGGTTTAAAATCCACATGCCATCACATCTGAGCGAGGCAAGCTCAAAATCTGGCATGGCACCTGCCCATTGTCCTCTGCCCAGCCCCGTCTCTGCTGCAGCCACCCGGGTACCCATGGCGAGGGCAGGATCTGCAGGAGCCGAGCAATGGGAGAACATCACCCACACCTGCAGAGTCTGCACTCGGGAGGGGAAATCGACTCCAGCTGCCAGCTCTGGGTGATAAGACAATCTTTGTTCATCTCTTATTGCCACTTGCTCCACCCCTTCATTCTTTTATTTTTCCGGTTGCACCCAAAAGCCCTGCACTCCCCAGCATTTTGTACCTTGGTCTGTGTTCTCCCCTCGTCGCACTGCGTCACATTGACGTCAGGGAGGCAGCAAGGGGCACGCTAATGGGGCTTCTTTCATAACCTGCCTGCCCTGGGGGCACTCGTTAAATTATGGGGCTGCGTGATACACAGGTAACGGCACTGGAGGCTGATTGCAAGCAGTCCCGAGGGAACCCACACTGGTTTTTCCACACAGCCTCCCTGCCAGACCAGGAACAGAGCAAACACGCTGGGAAAGGAGGCTGGGAAAGGGCAGGTACCTGTCTTGGCTGGCGGGTCTCAGGGTGTGTGCACAAGGCAGTTTGCAGCAGCGATTCCTTTGTGCATTGCTGAGCTGGCAGCACCCATACAGGGGGAATCGGTTCTAGAAAGTGAAAAAAAAAAAAAAATAGTTTAAAACTCAAGTTTTTGCAGACTTTGGAGCTTGGTGTGGCCATTTCTGCAGGGTTGGAGTTTTTTCTGGTGGTGTCGTGATCAAGGTCATGGGAGAGGACAGCTTTCGCAGCTCTGGTCAACAGACCACATCGTGGTCTGGGTTTCATTCAGGTGGACTCCGACAGAAATTCCCCATGAGAGGTTAAGGGCTGCCAGGAAGGGGCATGCAGAAAGCTGGAGGATGGGGACGGAGCTCTCCGTTCAGGGGCGTAGGGCAGGTCCCTGCTCCCAGGTTCAGCAGTGTTGCGCCAAGGTCTGCACAGGACCCTCTGCATCCACTCCGGGACAGAAGATCCAAGTGTCTGGCCACAAGCTTCAGCAGCAGTTCTTATTTACCCATTCCAGTTTGCTGGTTCAGTGCTCGGCTGTGGGTATTCTCATCAAGCACCAACCCCATCAGGAGCACATCAGAGTTATCCTGCGCTCTCAGGTTGGACACGGCCACATGGCAGTGAAGGGGATGACAATTCTTCTGTTTCCCTTTTGCTCAAACGTCTTCTGGGAAAAAAAAAAAAAAAAAAAAAAAAAAAAAAAGAAAGAAAAAAAAAAATCAATAAAAATATCTTTAAGAGTTCCCCAGCCCTGCCTCCTTCTCTTTCATGCCTGCTCCTCACTGGAAAACAAGAAGGATTACCTCAGCTGCTGGGTTTCTCTTGCTCAAGGAGGGTTGTTTGCAGTAACTCCTGGCATGGCTATATGTTAAATGCTGGCCCAGCCTGGGTTTCAAAGAGCTTAGGATTTGGGAAGAGGGCATAAATTTGGGCCTCATGTTGGGCCACAGCCCTAATTTGCAGACTTTGATCCCTCCTTCCCGTGTAATGAAAATCCACTTCTTGTCTTTGGGGAGTCTACTGTAGACAGAAGAGACCGGCGTGGTTTGCATATGGAAACGAATCACTATGAGTCGCTTTTTAAAACATTTTTTATTGATGTCCTCCCGGTCTCCTGTTTGCTGGTGGGTAATTAAGTCAATTAACAAGCATCTGTTTATTTATTTCCCTCATTTATAGATGTAAGCAGTTTGGGTAGCAGTTTGTAACAAGGGCCTGCTGTAGCTTGCCTGCCGATACATGAATATTCAGGCAATCACTTGCCTCTATCTACAGGGACCTGCCTCCTCCACCCCAGGGAAGCCGGGTGCAAGCTTCAGGGTGGGCAGTTGGGTGGGCTTAGGGTGGGCTGGCACAGGTCATGGGCCTCCCCCAGGAGCATTTGTGAGCATGGCATGCAGAGGATGGAGCACCACCACTGCCGGCTCCCTGCCACGTTAGGTCCCATCCTGCAGAAAACACCTGCATCTGGTATTTCTCCTTGGTGTAGGCACCTGTAACATAAGTTCCCTCCTGACCTGAATTCTAGCAAAGCCTCTTGGACACTCTTGCAGCCCTGTGGGGCTTTTGTGTCCCTCCTGCAGACTGAGGCTTCAGCATCCTTCAAAAAAACAGGGTTTGGGTACCACGTCCGTAAGGAAGACTGCCAAGGCTGGAAACCAGCACCCACTTCCCCTCTGCCCAAAAATGGATGGCCTGATTTAACACATTGCCCCAGCCATAGCACCACTCTCCTCCACAAACCCATGCACTTTGTTCTTCCTGGACAGCTGGGACACACACCCAGGGAAGCAGCAGCTGCCTGGGAATTCATCATCCCTGGGTTCATGTGGAGCATCTGGTCGCGTCCCCACCAAGCCGACCGTCTCTCCTGGGCAGCTGGGTGGCCCTGACCTTCTGGTGGAGGCTTCTCCCTGAGCACTTTGGGGACACCAGAGCACCCCAGACACTGCTCTCCCCATCTCCCTTGCCAAACAAGCTCCCTACACCTAGAGCCAAAGGCTACAAACCTGTCAAGTGGCATTCCCACGTGGAAGAAATAACTTCTAGTGATGTCTTCAAAGAGTCATTTAATCACAGGGAGCACAATTAAGGAGGCCTAGGAGCAAGAGAAAAGGGATTAGCAGTATCTGGGAAGAGCATTCATCACGGCAAGCAGTTTGCAGGGGCACATCTGCTGCTGACTCCTCTCTTCCAGATGCACCGGTTTTATTGCCGTGTCAGCAGGATGAATGTTTACTCCCTTTTTAAAGCCATCAGGCAACTCAGATGCCGAAACCATGTAATGCTAAACATGCTTGTTTTCAAGAAGAGGGGGAAAATGATGCTTAGAGACAAGGGAACTGCCAGAGCAGATTAGACTGGCCTTGCATCTTCTGCTCCTGACATGAGATGCCATCAGCAGCTCCAGAGGAGGCTGCAAGAGAGCCTGTGGCTTACAGTTGCAGGGCTACCTGTCCCTCTGCACACGTGCTTGGGAGAAGGGAGGGCAGGAGTCCTCAAGATCGTTTCAAAATTCCGTGGGTTTGGTAATTTAATTAGTTTAAATGAACAATGACAGCTCAAGTTAGCACTATCTCATTGCAGCATCCACTGGATGGCTAGACTTTCACTCTCCTCCTCCCTCCCCTCCCTGCCCCGGCCATTCAAACAAGGTGACAGTGTTTCGGCATCTTACAGTAAAACATCATCAGGGCTAACAGAGCTGGACCGGGTGTGTCATCAGGGACGGAGTTGTTGCACACCAAGAAGATGCAGGTGACAGCGGGTGAGGGAGGGCACGCATGGGCATGTCATTTCCAGGGTGTGGGGAAGCATCAGGGCACTGCAGGGCCCATGCTGGAGATGCACATCTTGCTCTTTGGCCAAAGATCTCCAGACTGGAGCTGGCTGGCCCCTGCTTGCAGCTGGGATGGCACCTGCCATGTGGTGCCAGTGAATTACTGCTGCTCTTTGAAGGGTGGGCTGTTTTCTGCACCACCTATGGGAAGAAAAAGTGAGGAAGGGATGTGAATGGAGATGGAAGGGATGTGAATGGAGTTAGAAGGAGAAAAACCTCAAGTAGAAGCAGTGGCATGACTGACTACAGATGGCCTGGAGCAGGCAGAGCACCTCCACCATGGTCCATGGCAGTTCCCAGGCAGCAGGGCTTGACTTGGAGGATTTGGGGTGTCTGGGAGCTAGCACAAGCACATGGAGAGCCCCCTCCCATGAGCAACATGGACAGAGGGTCCCCAGAGAGGCAGGACGCTCACTACCACTCATTCCAGAACTCACAGAAATTTGCCATCAAGTTTTGAGACAACTCAATTAAAAAAGTCAAACCAATCAATTCCCTATTTCAATACAAAACAAGGTGAGAAACATCCTGGGGGAGCGTCAGAAACATTTATCTGTGCACGCAGGCTGGTGGGGAGAGGGGCTCAGACCCCTTTTGCTGCTCAGCCATCCTCTGGGATGAACCAGCCACACCGCTGGCCAAGACTTTGCAGCATCTATCTGCAACCCCCCCACCCCAGCTCAAGAAGCAGCATCTCTCCTTGCTCAGCTGCTCACAGTCTCTGCTCCTGCCACCACCCGTGAGGAAGCTGCAGCCACCCATCATCACACCAAGCTATTGCTGTTCCAGGAGGGTGTCCTAGGCAGGAGAGGAGCAGCCATTCACACCCGCCCTGCTCCGACAAGAGACCCAGAAAAAGCCTCCAATCTTGTTTACGGCAGAAGCGGGAGGTATAATAACAACAATTAGATGAAAGTTCGCAATAATGGATAGTGCCATAATGTCTGCAGCCCAAAGCTGCTTAATAGACCTGATTTCCATGTGACAATTCAGTGAAGGCACTAGGGAAATTCACATCAAGTGGCTCTGCTGGATAAATAATGGATAACTTCAGGGCAGTGCCCTCACTGCGCAGTGGTTTTGGGGGGCTGCCTGGCAGATGCGGTCCCGTTGGGGCAGTCCCTGCCAGCTCCCATTTTATGGCTGGCCACGCTCTGCCAGAGTGGCTGGTCTGATGGATGGTGGGAGCAGATGGTCTCTTTAAAATACAGCCAACGCTGCCAAGGCCTGCTGCTTTTATTAGCTGCCTCGGTACGCACAGGCTGCAAAGTGGCACCCATCCATCTCTTCTACCACCCAGCCCCACTGGTGTCCCCTTTCCCCATGGATGCTGATGGGATCACAGCTGATAGAAGAAGGCCTGCTCTTGATTTTTGCTTCATATTTTGGCGGGGGAGGAGGATAAAAAGTTCTAGTTTCTGTCTTAAATTAGCAGGGTGAGATCAGAATCTACAGCAATACGGCACAACCTGGGCCTACCAGCTAATGAGAGCACATCAAAGGCTCTTGGGGAGTCTTGCCTCGCCTTGCTGTTCTCACCGCCCTTTTTCCAGCACAGGGGTACGGGGAGGTGGGTCTGGGCTTTATGCATGTCCCACAACCATGCAGCACAGAGGTCCCACCAACCGTGATGGATAGAGGTCCCGCTGCCCACACCACACAGAGGTCCCAGATGCCATGCTGGATGGAGATCCCACCAGCCAGCTGGAGCTGGGGCACAGCATGACCTCCAGCCAGCGTCGGGCTCCCTAGGGCATCCAGAACACAAGGGGTTGACAGCAAAGCCAGCCCTTGGCACATGGAGCACCGAGTTCAGCTTCTGCCCCTCACCAGGGTTGTCACTGTGGCCTCACTGTTAAACACCACCAATTGCTGGCTGACACCAAGTTTGGGGCATGGGAACATTTTTTGGTAGCAAAGCTGGATTAAGTCATTCTGCTCCCCTGTATAGCATCCCACATTGGGTGGGATCTGGTTTTAAAACTCCTCCTTGCCAGATTTTGGTATCTGGCCTATTCCAGTGTTTCATTATGTATGTTCATTTTGGGGGTCTATGGTGGGGGGGAACAAGGAGTTACCAACACAACTACATAGGAAGTGGACCTCCAGGACACAGGGGAGGTGGAAAGTTTCTTCCACCTGCTTTGCCCCCAAAGAAACCACGCTCATAGTTGCATCCTCTGAGCCCTCATGTAATTCTTTTTAAGTCTCTGGAAAACACACGTGAAGACAGTGTGTTATTTTCCTGGGCAAATGAAAAGATATGCTTTCCCCAATGGAAATTTATTTCTATTCTGTGCCTTTTCCTTAATCCCACACAATTTGAGAGATGGCTGATTTACAGATTTTGAAGGCTCTCTTTTTCCCCTCTGCTGCCAGAAATGAAATGGATCACGCATTAGTTTCGATCCCTGGATGAGGGATGAGGTTTCTTGGCTGCAGACCATCCGGGTGCAGGGCTTGCTGCATGCTGGAAGTCAGTGTGTTTGCTGAGCACTCCCCAACTCCCCCATGGACAGGGCATGTAGGGATGATGGTGGGAGAAACAGCCACCCCTGTGCACACGCAGGAAGGCTGCAGCAGAGAATCATCCCTGGCTTCAAAGGACAGCAGAAATTACTGTTTTGTGAAGTGGTGTTTGAACATGGGATGCACTAGAGATTGCCCACCTGAAAAAACACGGCATACCTGTGAGATCTGATTTTTGGTAGTCAAGGTGAACTTCCTGAAGGCAGCTTGGCATCTGCCAACAGAGGAACCACGCTCAGCATCTGTTCTGGCCAAGGTCCATCCTGCTGCTTAAGCAGAGAAGGGCTTCTCACACGGCTCCTGGCTTTTGTAGAGGCTTTCTGCCACCTGTGGGTCAAGCTGAGGGTGCTAAGGACAAGTGTCCCTTAGCAGGTTCTGAATCATAGAAAGTTCACAGTTGGAAAGGACCTTTAAGGTCATCGAGTCCAAGCAAACAACCTACAATCTCTGCCACTAGAGCATGCCCTGAAGGGCCACATCTAGACGTTTCTTAAACACCTCTAGGGATGGTGACTCAACCACCTCCCTGGGCAGGCTGTTCCAGTGCCTGACCACTCTTTCAGTAAAGTAATTCCTCCTCATATCTAACCTAAACCTCCCCTGCCGCAACTTCAGACCATTTACACCCACCTCTCTCCAACCTCCTTTCAGGTAGTTGTAGAGGGCAATGAGGTCTCCCCGCAGCCTCCTCTTCTTCAAGCTCAACATGCCCAGCTCCCTCAGCCTCTCCTCATACAACTTGGTCTCCAGACCCCTCACCAGCCTGGTAGCTCTCCTCTGGACACGCTCCAGCACTTCA
>VXBH01008280.1:93888-185001 GCA_013400035.1 Rynchops niger | reverse complement strand
CCCTGTTGACCAGGATTGTTGATAAATGATGGAGAGAGGATTGGTGAGCTCTCCCGCCAGCTTCCTGAGTACTCTTGGGTGAATCCCATCCGGCCCCACAGACTTATGTGTGTCTAGGTGCAGAAGCAGATCATTAACTACTTCCTCCTGGATTATGGGTGGGTTGTTCTGCTCTCCATCCTTATCTTCCAGCTCAGGAGGCTGAGCACCCTGGGTGCTGGTCTGACTATTGAAGATGGAGGCAAAGAAGGCATTAAGTATCTCAGCCTTCTCCTCATCATTGGTTGCAACTTTCCCCCCACCCCCATCCAGTAAGGGATGGAAATTCTCCTTGGCTTTCTTTTTGTTGATGTATTTATAAAAGTTTTTTTTGTTGTCCTTAATGTTAGTGGCCAAGCTGAGCTCCAGCTGGGCTTTTGCCTTCAGGTCACCACTGCAGGCCATTAACCGTCTGGTAGGACATACCACCTCCAGAAAGTGAAGTAAGGTTGCTCTACAGGGACTGAGAGCCAGAGTCTGCTGCAAGGACTCTGCCAAGATGACATGGGAAGCACTGCAAGGCACCCTCTGCATGGCAGGGAGACAGAGCATCCTTGGCAGGACCCCTCTATCTGACCCTCCTGAGATCAGTGGGGTCAACAGCACCAGATGCCGAAGCCTGTAAAGGGGAGGCTTTTGTGTCAGGGAAGCTGGGAAGCTTCCCAGGCCTTAGGAGAGAAGAGACGAAGGTCTTTTTCCTTGCTGCGTTCACCCAACCGAGAACATTTAACAGCTGTTTCCAGCCATTGGAGCTGAGCAACACATCTGCACTAGCACTTCATGTGGCTTTTGGATCAGAGGACAGTGAGTGGCATTAGAGGGCTCACAAGGGATTAAAAGAATTATTACCCCCTGCCCCAGCTTTTTCTTTACACATGACAAGGTAGGAGGAAGGCACAGAGGAGGAACATGACCACAGAAAGGGGCACTTCATCCAAATTCCAGGGAGAAGAAAGGAAAGCATGAAGTGGGATGAGTCAAGTAATTGGTACACAGGAGGATAAGGATGAAGCAGACCAAGAGGTTACTTTGCAGAGGTGGGTGGTTTCAGAGTGCCCTTATAATACAACCCAAGTAGGGTCCCCCTCCGTAGCTGTTCTCACTACCATTAATAATTGCCTCTAATGCTTTCCTCTTCCAAGCCCTTTACAGGCACTTGTGTACTGCAGATAGACCCAACAAAGACGCAAAGTGCACTAGAGGTAGCAACTAGCGAGAATGAGCCCTCTAGAAAAGAGGGGGAGAGGGGGAGACACACTCTGTTATCACATCTATGCCAAAACCATGTTGTGGTTTAAGCCCAGCTGGCAACTAAGCACCACGCAGCTGGTCACTCCTGCCATGGTGGGATGGGGAAGAGAAGTGTTCAGCCATCCCCAAGGAAAGCAGGGCTCCACCACACATAAGGGTTACTTGGGAAGACAAATGCCATCACTCCAAACGTCCTCCCCGCCCTTCTTATTCCCCCAGCCTTATATGCTGAGCATGACATCATGTGGCATGGGACATCCCTTTGGTCAGCTGTCCCAGTCTTGTCCCCTCCCAATTTCTCGTGCACCCCTAGCCCACTTGCTGGTGGGGTGGGGTGAGGAGCAGAAAAGGCCTTGACTCAGCTAAGCTGAGCAATAACTAAAACATCCCTGCATTATCGACACTGTTGCCAGTACAAATCCAAAACATAGCCCCATACTAGCTACTATGAAGAAAATTACGCTAGCCAAAATCAGCACATCCCACTCCTTAAAGAGGCAGACATGCATTGCGGCATTCATTTGGGAAAAACAACAAGAACCAACAAAAAAAAACAACAAAACAGCCAGTTTTGGTTTGGACGTGGAAAGCTTTTTCTGCAGGGAAGGGAAATGGTGTCATTCACATAAGACACCGTTTAGCTAACCTTCTAAACAAGCTATCCGCGTACCATCTACCCTCTACTGATTTTGTTTGTTTGGGGGGAGGGGTTGTGTCAAATACACCCTAGTTTTATTGCCCCTCAACACTGCTTCTTCCAGCGTGCCCCATGACAGATAGCTCAGGAGCTGAAAAATCCCCCCATGGCCATTTCTCTGGGACATCTTGTCCCAGCCAGAGTGTGAAACTCTCCAGGACTTCCATGTGTTTGTGGCCCCTGCCCTGCAGTGGTGTAACAGCCCCACACAGGAGGATTTCACTGACAAAGGGACTGCTCTGGGCTCCTGTTCAACAGAGAGATGAAATAATCCTAACGGCATCATCTCATTTGGCCTTTCTTTTGCTCCAGCTGTTCCTGCTCCTCCTCCAGAGATGCAGCTGCCTTTGAGAATCGCTGAATTGGAGGAGGAGAGGTTTTGGCATCTGCCTCCACAGTGTCCCCTGCACTTTCTGAGGCGGGGAGGCTCTTTTCCTGAGGAGACCTGTACCACGAGCGAGACAAACGTTGGCTGTCTTGTGTGGTCACGTCTGGATTTCAGGGCAGGCTTTCCTGTTTGGACAAACGCAAGGCTCAGGGCGAAATTCAAGAAGGTAAAAAATCCACACACTGCACGTCCAAGAATATATCAAAGCAAATGAAGCTCCAGAAGCTATTTCCACGCAGTCCTAGACACAGCCATAGGCTTGCCGGAGGATCCTCACCTTCATCTCATCTGTTTTGGCCCCCTATTTCTTGCAGGAGCAGCAGAGACCGGATGGCAGCCAGGGGTGTAGCCCAGCCTGCACGGGAGGGGCTGAGGCACAGGGAGATCACAGCAACAGGGCAGAACAGTTTTCCCAAATTTCCTCCTAGAAGTGACTGAACTAAGGGTCCGGCAAGGCTAAAACTAAAAATAAGTAAATAAATAAATCTAAATATTCTAGAGGCACCAGCACAACTGATTACTCCATGGATGCTTGGGTTTTAAGCTAGGTTAAAAGCAAACCAGGTTACAAACCTACACCAAACTCAGCCTGCTGCTTCCTCACCTCCTGCCACAACTTTGTCTCAGACGCAAGTGCTACTCAAACAGCTCACATTCCTGTGAGGAGGGTGGAATCCTTGGTTGCTTTATAGTTTGGGGGCAAATCTGATCATAACTCACTCCTCGTCCTGCTCTTTGGGGAGGTCTTCTCCACAGGCTTTCTCACGAATTGGGAAGGGAAATGAAGCCAGTGACAAACAGAGGTCCTAAAGCAGCCAGGAGGTTCCTGGTCTCACTCCCAGGCTGTGAGGATTACTTCTCTGAATCTCTTCCTTTCAAAGATTCTTGCCTTTGCTAAGGACTAACTGGAATTCCTGTGGTTCAAAGTGAGGAGTTTAACCTGAGCTCACCTGAGGCTGTTACAGGCCACAGACACAAGACATGCCAGAAACAAGTGAAGATGCTCTTGCTCACCAGCAGTAAGTCAGAAGGTAAGCCTGGTGGGTAGCCTGCAAGGCTCTTGCTAAGCCCATCCTCTTGCTGTAGAGAAGATGCTCTCCTCTGCATCCCCTGCTGAGGCCATGTTTTTGGCAACAGGCTTAGCATTTGCTGGGCCTGGGATTTTCAAACAACTCATTACTGAGCAGCCACCTTAGACCTTGAAGTGGAGACTAAGCCATTTTCTCCTTTCTGTGCTCTAATCCTGCAGACTTGCTCTCTGGTTTCTCAGTGCCCAGAAACTCTCACTCATGCAGAAGCTATGGACTCCCCCTTAAATCAACACTACCATTGACACTCCTTTGTCAGAGAATTTCCCCAAATAGCACAAAACTATGCTACTGCTGGAGAGGCTGCTGAGGTTGGCGTGGTGAATACAGTGAGTACTGATATAGTGCTGTGCTCAGAAAGGAGAGAGCAAACTGTGTGCTTCCAGGGAAAAAACAAACAAAAATTCCTCTGATATTTATAAGTTCCCCAGGAAAAAACCTGATGTGGAAAACACCCAATGCACACGCTTCCAGTACAGCTCTGTCCTTACAGTGGCTCTTGTTCAGGAAGAGAAATGGGTAACAGGCACAAACTTGAGGATAGGAAGTTCCACCTAAACATGAGAAGGAACTTCTTTCCTTTGAGGGTGGCAGAGCCCTGGCACAGGCTGCCCAGAGAGGTGGTGGAGTCTCCGTTTCTGGAGACATTCAAAACCCACCTGGACATGTTCCTGGGCAGCCTGCTCTGGGTGACCCTGCTCTGGCAGGAGATTGGACTAGATGATCTCCGGAGGTCCCTTCCAACCCTATGATTCTGTGATACACCTTCTTATTCTGTAGAAGAGAGCCAAGGCAGTGGGATAGTAACAATAAGAGTCACGGAGCTGGTACACGATGGCCATCCAGCCCAGTGGGGTCTCAGCAACCAGCAGGAAAAGCTATGCATGAATATTAGCCTCCCTGCATGCTCAAAAGGACCTTCCCAATTAGGTACCAGTCTGATGACAAGGGACTTAGGGCCATGTTTCTAGAGGTTTTGAGATGCCGGTCTCCGCTTACCTCTGTGCTTGTGGGAAGGCGACTCCCAGCACTCCTTCCTTCTCACCCAGCACAAGCAGGTGCTCACGCATCTTTGATACACTGGGTGCTCACAACTCCCCTTTTCAACCACAGGGATGAGCTTTATGGCTGGCTGCAGCCTCCAGTGCTGGCTACAGTGCAGTGCTTCGGGACTGGATGGAGCTGCAGCTGCCGTGGGACCAAGGTGTGAAGGCATCTCCACTGGGAGACAGGGGCAAGCTGCAGGAGAAGCATTGCACAAAGCTGTAGGAAAAAGCAGGTGAGAAAAACAGCCCTCAAGAAGGGGTTTCCAGATTGCTGCTGAGCCAGACACTCACCCCTCTTCCCTGTCAGGGACTCACAGACATGTTCCTGGCAGCTGCACCCTCCCACCAGAGCTTCAGACATGTTGTCCACATAGGCCACAAACCCCACAGTCGAAGGATAAGAAACCAAGGAGAGATGCAATAAATACCTTCTTTCTGTCTCAATAGGCTGTTGAGAAACCAAACATTTGTGCAGCTTTGATAAGAGGCTGCAAACAAGTCTCTAGGCCCAAGAAAGGAGTGGTGTGCCCTTATTTGAGAGGCACAGCTGAGAGATCTACCTATCTCCTGAACAGGTGAAAAGCATTCCATCCTTTGCAGCAGCCCCCATCACTCCTGGGGAAACTTCACTGCCTTCAAGAGCATCCTCACTGGGAAAAACACAGCTTCACAGATATTTGATACCACGGGCAGTGGTCTGCAGCTGAAGCGTGCCACTGTCATGGTCCTTCCTCACAGAAATTGCTGCAAATGGCTGAAGGGTGGACCAGTCAACACACAGGGTGGAAGGAAAAAACACCCAGGACTGCTGCCTGCCCCACGCTGCCTGCAGGAGGGAAGTGACACAATGAAGAGATTACAGTAAACCCATAAATCAGTGGAAGGAAAGCAGGGAGCATAAACACTGAGATGATCCCTGAATACACAGGGAAGTAGACATATAAGCAGAGGCAGAAGTTTTAATAAATATATATTACTGGATAAACTCTGCCTCTAGCACCAGTAGAAGGTTTTCTGCAGAGCGGAGCCAGTCAGATGACTGGTGCTGCATGGGCAGGACCAGCTGGGCATGTGCACCCACTGTGGAGAAAGGATGGAACCTGTGACCTGCACCCCATCATCCCAGCCCTGCAGCCCTGCCTGGTAGGGGGTACAGCTGAGGCAGGACACTGGCTGTTGGCAGGGACTGCCTGACCCTTCCTGGGCAAATCCCGCTAGCACACAGCACGATATCGAACCCTGCAGGAAGTGTCATGCCAGGGAAGTGGCTCCAGGGACAAAACATCCTGCATTGCTTGCTGGCAGCATTGCCCAGGCTGCTCACACTGTTGTATGGCACTGGTGTTACTTCTCCCCTGTACAACACGTGCCCATTCTTTCCACAACCCTGGGCTTGTCATCCACCCTGGCAGCAGCTCTTCTACCTCAGGGCACCGGTACTTCACATGAGGAATGGGAGGCATCATCCACACTAGACCAGGGACTAGTCACAATCCAAGGGCACACCCTACACGAAGCCTGTAAAAATGCAATGGGGAGATGGGTCCTGGGGCACTGACCTTGGGGGAAGCATGGTGAACAGCCACAAAGCAGCTTTGTCCTCAGCCCTCAGCTGGTCTTTGGCCTGGCTGTCAGTAAGGTCAGTCCAAAGGGCACGCTGAGGGACATGAATTTTGCTTGAAGTCCTTCAGGTCCAACCACTTGGGACCGGGCTTCCCCAAAGCCGCCTGGTCTTACTGGGAGCTTCTTGACACCACCTTTAAAGATGTGCACATTCAGGGATACAACTAAGCAGAGCCAGAGCAGGGAGAGGGAACATCGAAGGCATGAGTTCCTGCCAGCGATGGCTGCTAAGGCAGACAGGCTGCAAGGCGAGAATCACAGCTGGAGGAGCCTGAAGACAGAGAGGCTCCATTTTGGGTCCATGTGCAATCACCTCTGTTCATAACTGTGCCCACTCCACAGTTCTCCCTTCAGCTCGTGCTGGATTAAAACTAAAGTGGCATCTAAAATGGTTGCCCCAGAACTCCTGCCCAGCCCCAGGCAACATTTTCTGGGACAGAAATGTCTATCAACATATTCCATGAAGGATGCAAGTCTTCAAATCTGATGCGGCAGCTTTTCCTTCCTTCGTTACAGGCAGCGCTTCCTCAGGGGTGAGCCCTATATTTATGACCTCAGCTAGGAGAAGATGCTCTAGCACATGTGGAGACAGGCTCCAGCTCCACAGAGGGACCAGGACGGACTCTAGCTGGCAGTCGGTGGCATAGCCGGCATCTGGCTCCATCCTACTGCCTCCTAAATCCCTGACTCTTCAAAATCCCCCACCCCTCAAAAGCCCCTTGCACAGCTCGTTAAAGAACTGGACCACAAGTGGTGTGAAGCGCCTGGAGGGTGCAGGAAGCGGGCAGCAGGACGAACCCAAGCCCCCAGCGTCCGCAGAGGCAGCTCTGCAGTGTGTGAGAGGAGATCCCTTCCCCTGCAGTGTTCTGCTAGCATAAGCAACGTTTATGCTATTAAATTCAGAAAAGCAATAACATCCCCAGCAATAGATGCCGCTCCTGATAGCTCAGGGAACAGATAAGAATCCCAAAGACATGTTATTCTTGTTCAAAGTCTTGGTCACAGTGACCTCCACAGATATTTTAAAATCAAGCTGTTTTAACTCTGGTTCTTTATTTGTTTGTTATTGCATTGGCTTTTTAAAGAAACTTTCAAAGACCCTAAGCCCCACTGTGTATCTACTGTTCACTGGGTTTCCTTTTTCATTTAACAAGGCAAAGACCAGTTAATTAAAAAAAGATCTCCATCTCCCAGCTGACATATTGCCCTTGGCCCAAGTGATAGAGCTGCCTACCCTGTGCGCAGAGCTATTGCTGCAGCCACCTGGTCACAACGCAAACTGAAATGGAAATGGAAATGCAAAGCAGAGGCTGTGCTGACAGCGACTCGCAAGTGCCCCTTGGAGCTCGCCGAATTTGGACACTCCCACCGAAAGGGGAAGGCAAAGCGCCAACCACAAAACAAACCCGGCAGAATGAGAACTCCCTCTTCTTCTCCCTCCTCCCAGGAGATGAAAAACAGCCCTATGTGTTTGCCCCATACCAGGATCCAGTAAAGAAGTGACAAAGCCAAAGCGAAATAGAATCACAGAATCATTTAGGTTGGAAAAGACCCTTGGGATCATCAAGTCCAACCATCAACCCCACTCTACAAAGTTCTCCCCTACACCATGTCCCCCAACACCACATCTAAATGACTCTTAAACACATTCAGGGACGGTGACTCCACCACCTCCCTGGGCAGCCTATTCCAGTGTCTGACCACTCTTTCTGTGAAGAATTTTTTCCTAATGTCCAGTCTGAACCTACCCTGTTGCACTTTGAAGCCATTCCCTCTTGTTCTATCGCTAGCTACCTGTGAGAAGAGACCAGCACCAACCTCTCTGCAATGTCAAGTAGTTGTAAAGAGACTGAAATCCTTCACTGCTGCTTCCCTCCGGAGCTAACAGACAAACAAATAATAAAAAAAAAAGAAACAGAATCAGTTTATTTCCCATTGAACACCGAAGCTTGGGCACGTTATTGCTTTGGGGCGCGGTACGGTTCTGTAGCGCTCTCATGCTGGATCCCTGGGCCAGTCCCAGAGATGGGACCTGCACCCATGCACTGGCACTTCTTCCGGAGAGGTCTCCATCACCCAACAGGAGATGCAGATCCAGACCCTAACCCTGAGACACAACCCTCTTCTTCAAGCTCCTTAAGTGTGGGTAGGAGGTAAAACTTGTTTTTCACAAAACAGGCTCCTTTCTTCCCACGGGGATTCTCTGATGGCAAGACCTATTTGGCACTCCCATGTCTCCTCCCAGATGGGACGAGTCCTGGAGACCACAGCTAGGACCAGGGTGTTTCCTAGAGGGGGCAGGGACCAGAATGAGCAGAAGGCAGGCAGACTGGGCAGCCAGCAAGCGAGCATCCCAGCTGGTGAAAGAGAGGGAATGGTGGTCTCACGGATAACGCAGCCCCCAGTGCAAAGCTCCACATCCCTGTCCCCACACTGTTTCTAAAGCAGAAAGGCTGCTTCTTGAAGCAGCAGAAACACACAGCTTTGTTCAAAACCCCTCTGTGTAATTACAGATTCATGGTTTCTTCTGGGCTTCCACTTATTTAATCATCCTTTCTCATCTGCATTTAATACCCTGAGCTCTGTCAGAGGGCAAAAACACAGCCTTTATATCCAGAAGGACAAGAGTTCCCTGCAACAGCTGCTATATTTAACAAAAAATACACTGGGTTGTCATGGCAACCCTGGTTTCTAAAAATAGAAACGCCATATACAGCACAGTTGAGAGCACAGGCAGCGCTAACGGAAGCTGCTTTAATAGAGCGCTGGGAAATGGAAGTAAACTTTTATTCTTCACAGGAATTGGTATCGAGCAAATCGCGCAAAATCACACAACCCTTTACTAATTAAACCCTTGATCCAGTGCAAAGGATCCCTATTTCCCTTGACTTAAATATTGTTCCATGATCTCTAGTGCCTCAGCTCAAAAGTGTGCTTTGCTGCGGGGGGTGCGTGAAAAAAAATGGACTGGCCAAGCAGCAATGAAGCTGGCAAACCAGCACTGGATGCAGTTGCTTTTCCTCCTGGCACTGGCATGCCAAAGCCCAGGGTGGCCAAGCCACTGTGGGTCTGGTGTCAGGGCAGGTTCCAGCTGCCCGGGAAGCTGGTCAGGTTATCGGGTCAGCAGATCTGTTGGAGTAAGGCTGAGTTTTGGTAACCTTGGTACTCACAGCTGGTGCTCAGAGGAGCATCTGGACCTGGCTTGCTTGCTTTAAATGACCTACAGAGCAGGTATCTGAGCCGTGCCCGAGATACACAGGTTTCCAAATGGCCTTTTCTCCTCATCACCGACAAAACCAGATCTCTGGGCATTCTATCAGGATCCCCTTAGGGTCCCCCCTCCTGAGCACCTTCCCCTTCCTCACTGAAATACAGACCCCCACAGTACAGCATTGTTAGGAAAACACGTGATGAGCACCCCACAGCATGAGGCAGCTGAGCATCTTCTGAAATCTGATTAGCAAGGCTGAGCAGTCACAGCCTGCTTAGGAACAGCAGTTGCTTCCCATTGCAGGCTAAGGCTCCGGTCATCTCACTAATTCTCCTTGACATTTCTTGCTCCAAGTGGAAGGCATGCATTGCCAGATTGTAAACCCCCAGTGTTGTTTCCAAGCCCTGCGTGCCCGGATGGGAGGATCAGCTCCACGCTTGCTGCAGAGTGCCCTGTTTTAGCTCTCCCCGTGCAACACTGGCTTCTAGGAATGCTTGAGCGTCGCGGTTGAGTGCTGCTTGCTTTCTGGATGATGGACAGCCCTGCTTGACTTCTGCACCGTTCTTTAAAGGAAGGCATTGGATAGCGAGGAAGGGCTCTTGAAAAGGAAAATACTTCACATTGTTGTAGCAGTGTGTGTGAGTGCTCATTTTTTTTTCCTCCTTCAGAAAAAACAGATTGCCAGTTCCCGATGGGAACTTAGGTCAATCCAGTGCAATATTCTCCCTATTCCGTGGCTGATATCAGCAGTCTTGGAGGAAACCAGGAAATCCTGCATGTGTGCAAACCTGTAGTGGTTTGCAGCAGTGCCTGCACTTCCCCAATACTGTCTGCTCTGCCTCAGTTTTCTGCCACACTTGAGTTTCATAGGTTCTTCCCATTGTAATATGTAACATTTGCAATATTCCCAGTATATTTCAAAGCAGGATTTTGAAATGGCCCAATTTAGGCACCCATGTAGAAAAAGAGGGTTAGGGAACCTTCTGATCTCCATGGAGAAATTGGCTGTCCAGGGACCGAAGGACTCATACGTGCTGAAACCAGTAAATAATTTTACTGCAGGTTGAAATAACATTGAAGATTATGTCACTTAATTATCTTAAAACCTGGGTTACTCTGCAGCCCAAACCTCGAGCTGCTAGCTGCAGACACTCCAGGCAGCTCATGGTGCCTAGCAAGCACGCATCCACCAACCTCATACTTTTACAAGTGCAGATATGGCTGTTGTTTCTGCAAGTGTAGCTTGTCATGCAGGGTTTAAGTGACTGGACCATGTCACATGCGCAGATGAAGCCTACAGCTGAACCCCAGGGACACCTGGCCCTTACTAAGACCCAGTAGAACAATTCTGATGGACCTCAGACTTTCTGAGCCTGCCCTTCAGTCCGTGTGGTTAAAGGTCATTGCTTTCCCTGAGAAAATGCAGCCTGATTAAACACTCATCAGGAGGCATCAGTTGCCTTGTTGGACAGCTTGCCAATGCCATGCCAAGCCCACAGTCTCTCTCTGTGGGCTTACACCCCAAGTCATCATTGCAAAATTAAATCCCTTCTCTTTACACATTGGAGCACCAGACTGTGCCAAACATGTGAAACCACCTTCCGAGCTGGGCACGCAGGGAGACCAAGAGGGTGAATACCGGCAAGCAGCAGTGGGTCTCCTGATCCATTGCATCTACCACCCATGGTGGGATGTGCTGTGGTGGGTGCATCAACGTCGCCTTCCCTTTGACTGGTGGTGAGGGAACACCTCTCCCCTCCATCAGCTGTGTCTCTGCCTCTGTGTTTGCTAAATACACTGGCATGACCCAATCAATGCAACAACCCATTCTGGTACCCCAACTGGACAAGAAGAAAATGTTTATGTGGGTCATTAAACTGATAATTGCCCAGAGCGTGTTACTGTGCGATAAATATCACTCTTACCATATGTACTCACCAAGTTGGGGTTGCAGGCATATCCAGCTCGCAGACGTTGGCCCTGGCACAGAGCTGTGGCTGCTGAGAACCTGGCTGGAGGGTGTCATGGCAGGAAAGAGTGTGAGAGCATCGGCATGGGCTCGGTGGGGAGCCTCACTCAAGGACTTCAGGTTTTGTTTGCTTCACCCTGCTTCATCCTGACCCAGTTCCTGGCCAATCCCAACTCTCTTTGAGCTCACTGCAGACGGTATATAAATAATGGATGTTTCTTTGACTCCCTCCACCACCTGTGCTATGCCATTACAATTTCTGCTCAGCATCTTTCTGCAGCCTCCCCAGGTCTCTGGAAGCGGGAACACACTTGCCCTCCAATATTTTATCTCAGGTCAGGCCCACATTTACCTCTGCCCTGCATCCTTCCCCCCTGCAGTGCCCAGTATTCAGAGGGATGGTGTTTCTCTTAGCTTACAGCCACTGAAGGCCACACGTCGATGGCTTTAGCAGCAGCACCTCCCTGTTACTGACAAGGGCAGTAAATTTGTGGCACTGAGTGGCGCATGAGCGAATTCGGACCTTTGTGATGTGTGAAAGAGCGGGCTTCAATGGTGAATATTCTCCAAAACTGGCAAAATGGAAAAGGGCATGGATGAGATTTAAACTAAATGCCCACGTGACAGCAGGTGGTCCAACTCCTCTTGCTGGGCACGGCAGCTAAGCACTGAGCTGGACCAAGTAGATAAAGTGGAGGATGCTTGCTGCTGGGGCCCGGTGCTTTTAGAGCAGGGCAGGGAGTTAAGTGCACAGATCCTGTTATTGCTAATGGTGTTTGTGTTTAGAGCTCCCCAGGCGTTGCTTTAGAAACTGCCATGCCCAGGCTGTTAACCCAGTCTCACCTGCTGTTTAGCTTTTGGTACTCAGATGCAAAATCGCATTGTGTTTAGATGTGCAGGGCACGTCGTGAAGTGCTTGCAGCAAGAGCTGCAATTTGCCTCCTGTGCTCCTGCCTCTCGGCTGCTGGAAACGAAAAGGAGGTTGAGTTACAACATCTCATGAAGAGTGGACAAGCAGGCAATGGCCCAACCTGCTCTCCTCGTCCAAATCTCACTGACGTTATGGGAAAGGGGCACCAGTGGCAATGCTGAGAGGCCTGATGGGTTGAAATAAGAGTCCCTGAAGAGACTTCAATTTGACTCCCAACCCTTCATCCCTGCTCGAGCGACCCTCTCTGGAAGCCCACCAAAATAACTGGTCGCAGGTAAGTCCCACACATGGCACCCCATGGGGCGGCAGCAGCAGAAGTATCATGGACAAAGCTTAGTTTCCTAAGGTCCTTCAGTGCCTCACCTCATCAGTGGCCAGTGCACAGATGAGCCATGCCTTCATGCTGGAAGCCAAGGGAATTTCTTATGCTGGCTTCTGTTAAAGAGAAAAGCCCTGGTTCCCCTGCTGCTGGGCACTGCAGTGTCACCTCCTGGGACCTTTCCCTCCTGGTATCTTTCTCAAAAGAGATGAACTGAAGATAGTAAAAGATTTCATGAGGGCATCCTTCCCTCCCCAGGATGATTTCCATCACTCAGTGAGGCCTGACTACACATATATGTAACAGCAACCTTCTGGATGCTGCATGTACAGACTCACCCAAATAATGCTGACAGTCAGGTGGGCGCTTTCTCAAGGAAACATGGCTTCTGATGGCACTGTCCCAGCCTCAGCCTGCTGACATCAACCACAGGTATGCAATAACAATCCTGTACAAGTCCACAAGGCTTCACCTACACAGACCGATAAAGCATTTGGCCAACACATGGATTGCAGGGCAGTTGTGCTTTGAGAGTCAAATGCAAGAGAGATCATGAAAGTGCTCAAGATATACAGGGTTAAGGCATGACAAACACAATAAACTGCTTAATTTTGATGTGGATCTGACCAGATTTACTTCATGTACTTAGCTAGGATCCCTGGAAGAAACTCTGTTGGCAGCACACTCCCAGCCCCAAAAAACCAAGGAGATGCATTCCAGCAGGGCCAGGGCACCAGCATGTCCAGGAAATGCCTACAGCAGGATGCAGACACAGCTCACCCCCAGAAACCTGCATCCCAGGATGTCCAGCCATCACAAATCCTCACCTTTCTCCAAGCTGGCTCAGGCTTGTGCCCTGTCCTTGCAGACGTCATCCCTGATCTTATAGCATGTGTCCCTCTATTCCCATGGACTGGATGTGGTTGGCACAGCCCTCTCCCTTCTCAGTCCCGTGGCGAGGTACTGACAGCTCAGCCTGGGTCCAGGATTTCTCACAGAGCAATGAGTTGTGGCTACCCAGCAGCACCAGCTTACCTGCACAGTATCGTCTGAGTCACCATGGCTCCCTTATCCTGCTGATGGACACCAGGAAGCAGCTGAGCTCTGCCTGGCTTCACCTCAGCACGGCTCACTGTGTCCCCTCAAGTATTCCTCCATGCACCAGCAGCCAAAGAGGCCGGACGCAAATTTTCACTGCCTTCCTGGGGATCTGTGCAGAGTGGGTGTTGAAGGAGGAGAGCAATTGTAAATCAGAGCCATCTCTCATTGCTTTGGCCTCCCCCACTCTTTTCCTCTTGGCTCTTAGTCTCTGGCTTGCCAAAACAGCTCTACAAAGCCTCCACAGGAAACCCAGGGATGGTCACAGGCAGCACAGCCTGTGTGCTTGTATTAAATCCGACCTGCTCTGTACTTGCCAATATACCCTGTGTGATGAACATGCCTGCTTCTGGCAGGCAAAAACTGAGAAAAAAAAAAATCACAGCAGGACTTGTGTTTCATTGAGAGTCTACAGGGAACCCATGTTACAAGCCAAAGGATGCTCTGGTACATCCAGCATGCTGGAAATGATCTGACCCCTCCAATGACAGGTGTATCTGCAGACATCCCCAGGACTCTCTCTTAAGGGACAGTCCCCTCACAGAGGCAGCACCTTCTGGCAAAAATTTGGCTAGGTTTCTTATTTCCAGGAGTTACAGCTCAAGAAAGAACAAACATGATTCATTATCAAGCCTTCCCATTGGCAGGCATGCCCTCTAAGATAAAAGCAGATGTTTGCTTCTCCTTGTCCCAGCCTGCATTGTGTGCAGTTGTACTTCTAAGATGTTTTTTCTTCAGGAGACATTAACACTTCCTGGGTCAGAAGCAAGCCAGAGACACCATGGGCCAAAACTCCCTGTGTTGGGGGCTTCCTAAGCATCTCAGTGCACCGCTCCAGCGTGTAAGTAACGTGAGAGAATTTCATGCGCTACAGGAAATCCTCTCCAGAGCACCAAGCAAACACAGCTCAGCCCATAAAGGGGGCACGTCCAGAGATGGACGGCAACCACGTGCTGTTTCAGCCACCAAAGACAAAAAAATGCCCATCAGCCCTAAAATTCAGGTTTTGGAGTCTGGCAGGCTTCAAGGTAGGAGCTGGGAAGTTGTAGCATGGTATCCCCATATCCCTCTGCGACTGGACTCCTTTGCCAGGCTATTTCCCACATAGACCTGCAGGCACACAGCTACCATGTGGCTCCACTGCTGTCCCAAAAGCAAAGCCGGGTGCATCATGGTAGACAGCATCCTGCACGGGAACCCCAAGAAGGATCCAGTGGGACGGGAAGCACAAGCTATGAATTCAACCAAGTACTGCGGTGGCCTTGTAGGGGACAAAACCTGCGCTTCAGCCAAACAGGGATTTTGACAAAATGCCTTCTCAAGAGCGGGGCATTTTGCATGTGCAGATTTTCCACCGAGGAATTCCTTGGTTTAGCCACGTTTTTATAAGACAGAAACAAAAAAGGAAGCTTTTCCAGTCCATTCAGGTTGAAGGCCACATAACCAGACCTGGTCAACAGAGTAGAGCCAAACAAGCACAGACTGGGATGCTGTATTTCAGTGTGACCTCTTCCTCCAGCCTTTTCTTGAACAAAACTTGATATAACGACCCTGAATTTTGCCTTGGGTTTCATTTGTTTGCTCCAAGTTCAGCTGTGTCTGTCTCACAGAGTCAGGAATTAAGCAGTATAGCTATTCCAAAGTAAATTGCTCTACAATTGCTTTTCCATAACAAGATAGTTGTTTTCTTAGGGCAAACCACTTTTATTCTTGAGGAAAGTGTCAGCAGGAGGAATAGCCAGAGAAAATCTGGCTATGCTGCTATTCTGGAGCTATTATCATCAGGTGGAAAAGCCAGTGAGTTTCCCCTCTGCAGCGTTTGTGACCAGGCCAAGCTGGCAAAAGGGAATGACAAGCTCTTTAACTTTCCTCAGTTGAAGATGTCAGAGTCAGGGTTCCCTATAAATACCCACAGCTTGGGCTGGGAGTGTGGGGAGAACGCTCTGTCTCCAAACCGACAGGGCAGAGAAAACATGGAGCTGCTCCAGCGAAGGAGAAACATCTATAATTAATGTAGTGGGAAAATTACACGTTTATATAGCCCCCCCAAACACAATAGCAGACATCCATTTCCTGCAGGGCTGTGGATGCTTGCCAGCCCGCAAATAAATCACAAAAACACAAAGCCAACAAGGAGGAAAAGAAAGGGGAATTATCACATAGGATGCAGCAGCCTTTTGTACCAGGAAAATAATCAGCGTCTCCACCAGACATCTATTGTTTACCAATAATATTCTCTAGCACTCCTGCCATTTGAGTCTCAACTGGGAAGTGATGTTCAAACTGAATGGTGGAGATCTCCTTGGATTTTGCAAGCTCCAAATGCACAATAAAGCGGTAACTTGGGAGATGTACTGACCTGCCCCAGAAGCATTTGTGGGCCAAAACCAAAAAAACACAGCAAACCTGATATTAAATAGACTTTGGCATGAGTAAAACATGCAATAAAACCAAAGTTCCCCACTTTGCTCTAGGAAGACGGTGCCTGGTGTGCCGGGACGGGGGCACTCAATGGTCTGGCAGCACCTCCAGAGGGACCATGTCCAGTGATGCTGGAGATTAAAAATAAGGGAACAGTTTTAGTGAGGACTTGCAGTCCTACTCCCACACGTTTTCCCTCCCCTCGTCATTCCCCATAGAGGTTTAATGGCAAGAGCTCCCACTTCACAGCACATTCGAGTCAATGAGAGCCTCTCCATTGACTTTCAACCGCCTTTGGCTCAAGCACTGGGATCATGACACCGGTTTTATGACTTCCCCTGTGGCTTATGAAGTCGGGCTTTATCAGCAACAGGAGACTGGAGGAGAAGGTCCATTAGTGAGTTTCAGAAGGGCAGTTCCTGTTTTCTTCTTAGTCCAAAGCTGTGTTAAATGAATTACGGGTGTGCACCATACTTTCCAGAATGTATTTTGGCTACAGCAACACTGGAAAATACGTGAGCACTCCCCAGTGGTTTTTGTCCCTGCCTTTGCTCCATGTGCTGTAGGGTGAAAGCTGCTGTCCAGATTCCTAGTGGAAACCATGCCGGGACACCTTGGGACTCTGGTTAGCAGGAGTCTCATCATGCAGGACTCTATGCCTAGCCCTGGTACCTGATCTCAGGGGTGTTTCGCGACATGGTGCAGGTCATGGGTTGACTGGCTTCTTCCCAGCTCAGTTGCAGCAGCTGGACCTGCTTTTGTGCAAGATTCATGAGAAGGTACCAAAAATGTTTTACTGAAGCAAGCTTTAGGTTGGAGTTTTTTAGATGGCACCCAAACCCATCCTCTGCTGCTCAAGTAGAAGCTTCTCCACCACCTCTTTACAAGCTAGAGGAAAATTCAAGTGTGATCTCTTGGGCTGAGGCTGCTTTATCTCACTGGGCACCCTTATTTTACTGCCTTGCCACCAGACCTCCATCAGGACCAGAGGTCCCATGACCTGGAACAGCTAAGATGAAATGCCTCCCTCACTCCAGGCTTGCCAACCTGAATTCCTCACACTTCCTGCTGTTATCCTGTCGTTCCTGGGAGGCAGAGGGGAAACACAGCTGACACTTCATAATGTCAGGGGATCGAGAGAAATACTTCACCACACCTCAGGCACTTAAGCTTTTGCTTTCTTTCCTTGGACTGCTAAAAGAAAAAAAGAGAAATTGTATATATTGACACACACGCAAAAGTAAAACATTTGTTTAGGAGAAAATAGTGTTTTTCTCACTGATTACTGGCTGCCATTCAGGAGGTAGAGAGAACAGCAGCCATTAATGTCTGCCTATTCCTCAGTGATTTGTGCTTTTGTGTTTTGAACAACATACGTAATTCTGATAAAGGTATTAGTGTATTTCTTGGACTGAATAATAAATTATTAAATGCAAAGCCCTCTATTTATGCACTTTAACGCTGAGAACTTAAATGCAAAACACTAAATACATTCAAACTCTCAAGGTCCCCACAGCAGCTCTCTCTGCACTGCGCAAATGAAGTACCCAGGTTGATTTAGTTGTATTTGTGGGGTACACATTTCAGGGACAAGGGAAGGGCCTAAGGCAGGAATGGACGTTTCCTGGGTGTTTGTACAGCCCAGTGCTGTCTCAAGCCCATCCTGCAGCAGCAAGCAGTATCTGACAGCAGTGGCTCCCGCAGTAATATCCTCTGAACTGGGTATATAGCAAGCTCCCTCTTGAGCTCATTATGACTAAGTGGCACACAGGAACCGATAAGAACATTCAGGATAAACACATCTGGAAGTAGCTTGCTAGCTACAAAGAAATGCTTATTAACACACTTTTTAGGGTAAAAATGGAGCAAAACTAAAATGCAGCAACTACAGTTTAGAGTTTTCATTTGGGGAGGAGGGGAAGCCATCCTCACAGCAGCTTCAACTTTTTTCAAACAGACTAACATTAATTTTTAATTTGTGTTTCCGTTTTCTTTTGACCAATACTACTTCTGGCTTTGGCTTGTTGAAAACCATCATTTCTGAACTGGAATGAAGTGCTGAGATTTCCACAGCACCAAGCCCTGCCTTGCTCTCTCCCTCTGGCTCTGCCCCACAAACAAGTGGATTTCAGAGGGGCTTGGCAGGGCACAGACCTCTCCAGGGTACATTGGCCCTCGGGACCACCTACGTTCTTTCTGAGAAGGTCCTGACTGCTGCCCAATTCAACTCATCCAGAAAATGTGCTGGACCACAGCTGGAGGTGTGTGAGCCAATGCTGTGTATTCTGGAGTGCCATCTGCCGGCATCGTCCCTCCTGCCTTCCAGCACCATCCCTCCTGCCTGCCGGCAGCCCTTGGCATCCACTCTCGGTGGATTGGGGGGCAAAGGGGCCAGTGTGACCCCAACCCACAGCTCTGCACCCCTCCTGGATGCAGCCGTCTCCTGTGGACATGAGAAACAGCTACCTTGTGTTGCCCATCCTTCAGTCAGAGCTCCTTCTTTCTCCAAAACGTAAGCCAGGCTCACTCCAGCGCAGGCATCAATCAGATGGCTGTTTTTAACAACAAAGCAGGTTTCTTAGTTTTAAGATCTGACAATGCCAGGATAGAAACAGCCATTTCCCTTCATACCAAGTGCCCTTTAATTGTAAAACAACTGCTTTCAACCTCATTTGCAAACAATAATACCAGTTGCACTGTGTTTTCCTTTGCTTTCCTGGTTTATCCACTTGGGAGTCAGATTATGGCCTCATAAAAGAGTATAAGGCTACTATTAACCTTTAATTGTATGGGGTCCGTATGGAAAGTAACTACTCTGCACCGAGTACTTTATGAACCTGAATAACTCTGTTATACCACGCAAGCATCTTTGCTTTTGGCACTACACAAAGCCACGATCAAATCAGCAGAAAGCAAGACAGACAAGGAGATGCATTCAAATCAGAGACGCTTCGCACTGCCATCCAGAAAAGAAAAACAGCCCACCCTGTTATTTCTCCTTTCAGCTAAGCCATGTTGCTGCCCCCCTGAGGTGCTTTGTCCTCCATCACATGGCATCCCAGCCACCACCATCGAAAACAGCTGAGTTAAAGATGTGAAGAGGAGACTTGGAACCTATAGCAGCTCAAAATGCAAAGCACAAGCACAGGGTACGCTTCTACTTATGCTTCACCCACCTGTGGGACATTCAAAAGGCCCCTGGGTACCACCTAGCCATCTGCAAGCGGAGGTTGTGCATCCCCTGCAGGCTCCTTATAGCAACGTACCGGTTCCAGCCGAGCATCTCAAAAAAGAAGCTTTTCACTCAGGGTATCTGCTACCTTATAAAACCTCACTCACATCTGCTTAGCTTGACCAAAAACATGTTTCTAGCTAGAGGTTCATCCCAGCTAGGAGAACAAGTAGGATGCATCATTTCACACCTCTCTGCAGGCTCCCCAGGGCTGGCAGTGGAAATTTCAACTGACGTGTGATATGATTTTCTCTTGCCTACTGCTCCAAAGCTCCCAGAAATCACCAGCCTCACCCTGCCGTCACCAGCACTAACCGTGCTCTTGCCTGTGATGGTGCACAGAAATAAAAATTGCTGGGTTTCTTCTGCCCCTTCAATTAGGTTGTCCTCAGTCCAGTCCCTACGAGCTCCAGGGACTTCTCTTCAAGGAAAAACTGCTTTTTGATTTTCATCAAGATATTAAAGACGGTGGTGGGCAGCAGGACACAAAGGACAAGAAGAGAGCCGGCTACTTTTTCGACATGTTTTGGGAGGGAGTAAACTGATGTGAAACACAAGTGTTGTTTATAAGGGTTTGGACTGTATTAAGTCCCTTGCAGATATATATCAAATTGATTTCACTTGAAAGAAAAGCACTCAGGACAAATTTTAAAAGTCACAATATTGTGCTGTTTTTTAGATAAGAAGTCTTTGGTTATTTTATCCTGTTCTTCCAGCGGTTTCCGTACCACTGCGTTTAGCTGCCCACTCCAAATTTTCAACCAGTTTCAAAGACAACCCAGTCTCAGGATGGTTTTGCAAGGCTGGCACCAGGCTTGGCTTCTCCTTTGAGCACATCATTAAGAAGCGAGTGACCTTGTGTCCTGCTGTGCTGCTGGGGAGGCCATTTTCAGATGATAGCCCTGTTAGGAAACCACATTTCATGATGGGCGGAAGAAGGGTTGGCAGAAGCCACTTAGAAATCAGGGGACCGCACAGCTCATTTGAAAAAAAAAAAGCACTCACACATCTGGGTTTGAGGCAGGTGACAATAATAAGCAGTGATAAATGAACATCAGTCCGTGTTCACAGAAAATGTCTCGTCTTGGCCATGTGCCAGGTGCACTGCCAACAGGGATGCATTAGTCCCTGTTGTCAGAACTGCTCTATTTCACCAAAAAAAAAAAAAAAAATATATATATATATATATACATATATTCCCTTGGCCAAATGAAAAGAGTAGGTGATGCCTGGGTAGGAAATGGAGACAAAATGTCCCAGTCTGGACCACTGAAAGTGCCTCCAGCTTTCTAGATGCGAGAAGGTAATTTTCCATCTCGCGATTCCCCTACACCATTAAGTGATTGCCTGTGCTCAGCTGGGACATGGTTCCTATCAGGCACTCAGAGACCTAACATTCAGCAGCAAAAGCAATTATAATGCAGCAGTACTCTCTAGGAGACCTGAACTCTGCAGTCACAACAATCCTGACCCAGAGGATAGAGGCAAGCCTATTTTTTCAGGCTTGATTCACAGCAAATGGCACCTAAACTCACAGCGATCTTGCTGGCACGACCAGCCTTGCCCACAGAGCAGGGGGTGGCAGATCTGCAGTCGTGCACAGCAAAATCAGGATACCAAAGCAGAGGCCCTCTCTGATAAAACTGCTGGATGGTAATAACATTTCTGGAGGGAGAAGGCTGGTGGTAGGCATGTGGGACATTATAGAGATGAGCGTACTCATCATATACTTGGAGACATAAGCATAAATACTCTCCTCAACTGATGCTTGCAGAAGTAAAATCAAATGAACCCTGGTGGCAAGATTCAAAGACATTTACAAATTACACAGATGTAAATATGTAAAGACTCCATAATATCCTACAGGGCAAGGGCTTGACTTCAGCAATTGCTGCTTGATCTGGAACAGCCTGGCGTTCGCCAGGGCTTATGTTTTCACTTGCTAGAGGAAGCTTCCTGAAGAAGCCTGTGCGTTAGTGGCTCTACTTCATCTCCTAAGCTTTATTTTCCTTTCAGCCCCTTCCACCTCATCGCTTTCCCACCATTACTTGTCCATCATTATTACTAAGAAATAGCTGTATGACTGTATACATCTGGCTGTAGCTCCAGCTGACAGAAGGAGTTTGAGTTTAAAAGGGCTTATAGCCCATTTGCTTGTATACTTCTGAAGACTGAAATTTCCCTCATTTGAGACTTCTCTAATTATCCTGAATAAAACAAAAAATAAATATTTCTCCCCTTTAGTAGCTTGCTCATGTATTTTGCAGGCCTCCTGGTTGTTGGCTATCCTTAATGATAATGACTCAACAAGAAGGCTTTAGTCTGTTACAAGAGCAGACTTTGGCCACTGGAATTTTTAGCCTGTGTCTGACACATGGCTTTCGGGGGCAGAAGATTTCATTTGTTGTGTCTGAGACCATTGCCCTAAATACTTCCTACTCCTCTCAATTTTCCCAGACATTATATGATCCCGGAGGGCATTTCACATTCCCTCCAACTTAAATTGCAGTAGAGTCCGAAACTTGCATTGCTTCTTCCAGCGCCTAATACAGTCTCATACGAACAACAGCTTTTTGTGTGCGGTTACTTTCTATATCTGAAGGATACTCCTGAACTTTAGCCTGACTTTTGCTGTTGGCTCCCCTCCTAGGACTTTGATCCAAGAAACCCTCTCAACATGTTCCACTTGCTCAGCTGGGGAATTCAGCACTGCGGTATCTTGCATTGCAGATTATTTTTAGGGATGATCAAATCAAGACAGATAAAATAAGAAACAAGGCTGAATCTTTGCTAGAGCTGACTGCAAAACGCTGTGACTTACCAGCACTCGGTCTCACAGACAGAGTGGAATTCCTGATCCACAGAAGAGGAAAACATATTCCTGACGGACCTGATTCAGACTGGGGCCTTGAACTCAGCAGCCTGCAAACCATGTTATCAAATGAGTCTCTTTCTCCCTGGTATCTTGCTTCCTGGGTATCAGCTAACTCCTGCTTATAAGCTAGAGAAGTCCCATGCAGAGGCAGCGTGTGGCCTCTCAAGGGGAGGTACAACAGAAGCAGTGGTGCCCTGCAGCATAACAGCTCTGAATGTGAAGCTGAAGAGCAGCGGCCAGGTGATATGCATGCTGATGCACAAAGGCTTGAGTTGGTATCATAGACTAGGCAGCCCCACATTCCAGTCCAAAAAGCACGTGAGGGAAAGCATGCTTAATTGTGATCATATTCTTGGTTGGTGGTGTTGGGTTGAGCTACTCACTGATGTACTCCTTTCCCATTGCGAGAGACAATACTACCTACTGGAACAACAAGCTTTTACATGGGCCTCCTTTCATTACCTTGCTGTCCATAAGCTCTCCTGGACAACAAGAGCACACCTTCAGGTAGAAGCAGCTGAACAGGCTAAGGATATATTAACAGACCTTGATGGCTCAGTTGTGCTGCCTACCAGCACCCAGTGAGCAGCACAGTTTTAGGACAAAAAGGAGAGATCACCACAGGTCAACACAGTCACCTGCATGCCAAAATACCCAAATTAAATTAAAATTTCCTTTCAAAGTCAAGGAAACATAATCCTTAGGTGTGAAGAACATCCTAAACAATGGTGGCCAGCAATACTGGTGATGTGCTGCCGAATTCCACTTAAGCCCTTTAATAAATTATCGTCAGATCTTTAATAAACTCAGCTGGGCTGCCTAACCACAGTACTCCTCCTCTAGCACTTTACTGGAAAGAAAAGAATAGCAGAGAACAGTGAGACATACCTCTCTGTGTCATATGCCAAGACTTAAGAAAACTGTTTTCAGGGAAATTCCAGAGCACAGTGCAGTAGAAACGTAGACAAAAACTGATTTTTTTCACTGATGTGAGAAAACAGGCTTTGCTCTTATCTGGTCAGTATTGCCTGGGGAAAGAAAAGAAAAAAACCCCATCACTGAGGGACAAAGCAGCTAGTCTAAACTAGTCCTTTAAAGGTATTCAATTTTAAGAAGGGAATTTTTCCTTTTTTTTTTTCAGGCTGACTATTGCCAACAGTATTTTAGCTTATGCTGTGCCTGCTGACCTACCACATTTAGCCTACTTACACTAATTTAACTTTAATTAAGTTTATTAGATGTTCATCTAACATCAAAAGTAAGTCAAAGGCTTTGGAAAGTGTTGGCTAAGGTCTTAGCGTGACTGGGCAGTTTTGGCTTACATAATTTTATTTATATATTTATATAAAAGGTCTTTTAAAAGTGTAGGTCATTTCTAACCTACTACTTATCATAATCTTTCCTAAAGCCAGAGCAAGCACCTGGTCTACAGTTTCATTTAGAACCGGCGTTACAAGGAGTGGCATTTCTTGGTTTGCTGTTACTCTTGGTGTAACAGAGCCCTCAAGAGACTGACTCGTGTTTTAGGGTGCTCCCATGAATCCAGGACCATCAGGTACTTCAGGTTTCTCCTCCTAGGCTACCGTTCATGTCTTCTTGGATTTCTACTTCTTTAAAAAAACAGGGAAAGAACTCTTCTTCAATTCCACCCCAACAATGCAGAGTGAATTCTTTGCTTTGTGCATGGACAGTTGTTTTCCAGTCAGCCTTACACTTTGCTCAAATAACTCAAGCCAAGCTTCATGACAAGTCAATCATTTCCCCATTTCTTCTCCTCTCTGACTCCAAAATAAATTCCTTCATGTCCCAAGAAACGTGCTGCCACAACAAGTTTCTGAACTGCAGGAGGCAGTATGAGAAGTTTCACATAACACCTGGAAAAAGTGCATCATGTCCACCCCTTACAAGCCACTGATGAATTAACCACTGGTCTGAAAGATCCCATTGAAAGAGATCCTGGTGCTAACCTCAGTTAGTAGCATTAGCTGGGAGAGTGAAACTAAACTGTGTGTACGTGCCTCAAGGATCAGCAGTCTGTTGATTGGCATCCATAATTGTCCTCTTATATGGTTCTTCAGCAAAAATTGGTCAGCCTTTTATTCTGGGAAAGCCACTGATTTTAGAGCTATTGCTGTAAAACTGCCTGGGCAAAACTCCCATGGGAGCTAATCCTGCAGCACAGCACATCAAGGGAACACAAAATGAGCCCAGCACTGCCCATCTTCAAGTCCGTTTCCCACAGCATCTTTGGAGCAGGGCACAGGGCACAGGCACAGCATTTGTCCCCAGAAGGTTTCCAGCCCAAGGTCCTTCTGCAAGTTCTCTGCCTTGCAAGTCTTGCCAGCTGAGCCACCCAGTGCCACCGCTGAGAGTGCAATTCAATTTGTGCTGGCCCTGGGCCTACTCATTCCTGCAGGTTACAGGCATGCCACCAGGCAGCCAGTCCCCTGGGGCTGGCATCATCCTGTCCCCAGCTGTCTTGAAAGACCCTCATCATTAGACTCCCTGCCTCTATCCAAAACCTTTACCTGCAGACACAGCCAGAACAACAGCACAGCCTGTGAGATCACCCAGCAGCAATTAACACAACCCACAGTTTATTTTGCTATCAGCCATATCCACACCTGCTCTTTGTTCTTTAAATACAGTGCCTGCTCCCTGGTTCATTGTTAAGGCTGAACCGATTGTTCAATGGGGCTGTTCTGGTTGGTGACTCCCTGCTCCAGCATGGCACAGCACAGAGAAGTCTCATGGTCAGTGTGGGCATCCTACGAGGAACGCCAGGGGTTCCTCCCAGGCAGCCACAGAGCTGAATAACAAACTGAAATGCTCCAAAAGCAGACAAAGGGCAGGATCAGGCAAAACTCCGTCCCATCATCCTGCCATCAATTAGTGAATCACTTGTCCTGTTATCCAAGTGTACTGATCTTTGCCAGGAGATAAGGAAAAACTTCCCCACCACAAAAAAAAATCACGCCTCAAATATGGACAAAAATTAGCAACATTTTCAGATCAGAGGAAATAGCTTTTAAAACAAGACACATTTTCATTTTGGATAAAGCTTTCCAGACATGCTGTGATAAGCACAGCATAAGAAATTGCACAGATAATTTTCTGTATAAAAATGCAGGGGAAAAAAAATGCTTTTTTTTTTTAAACAAGCACCAACTTAAAAAAGGAGGTTTTGGGAAATAATATTTTGGCAACAAACCTTTCAGCTCAGCGCTTGGCAGCTGCCAAATATTTTGCTTTGAAAAATAAAAATTTGTTCAGAGCTTTGGCTTTCACTTTTTTTTCCTTTTTAAATGAGCGAAAGTGCACGGTGGTACTGTGAGCGAGGAGGGTTCGACAAAAACAAATGCCAGAAGCGAATTTTCAGGAACTTCTAGGTAGGAAGATACGTAAATCTGAGGCTAAGTCCAAATTCCCAGGACCACTCACAGCTGGTTGGGCTCATTCCCCCCTCAATGACAGGTACCTCCCAGCTAGCATCAAAGGGCATTCAAATGGGTGCGAGACCCACAAAAGCAACATCTCATTGATTTCCTCTTCCCTGAAAAGCCACTCGCCTGGCAGCAGTTCCTTCACTTCCTCCATCGCCTTCCCCATGCCCCAGTGCTAGTCCCAGCGCACGCTTCTCCTGGAACACTCCACAACTCCCTGGAATGCCGTTGCCTTTGCAGCAGAGATGAATGAGTCAAGGCCTCTTTTGGCTGCTTGCAGCTGGATGATTTGACACAGAGAGAGAGAGAGAGAGAGAGACAGAGAGAGAGATTCCAACTTTAAAGTAAAAATACTACTTTGTAAACAAATCTGAGATGAGATTTATCACAAAGCAGGAACAGGGAAGTAATTGTTCCAAACAATAATCACCTGTTGATTTTATTTTTCAGTCTATCAAAAGAAAAACGCTCGTGGTGAATATTCTGTGCACAAACGCGATTTCCTAACGAGACATTCTGTACGTCAGCTAAGACGAGCAACGGAAACTCTCTGTGCAGGAGTGAAATAGATGCATATGCCTCCTCCAGCAGAAGTAAAGGTCTGGAAAACCGGATGCCCCCTGCACACATCTTGAAGTCAATCCACCTGGTATTCTTTGGCCTGCAATGTACAGAACAGGATAACAATCTTTTTGGGCCTTTAAAAGCAAATCCAAAAAAGCTATCATCTGTCCTAAGCATTAGATAAATTCACTCCCAGAATCGAGAAGGGCTCTCCAAATGGCCTGCTGCTAAACCTCAGATGTCATCACACGGAAACATCCAACTCAGAAGCATCAGCTCACCACAAGCATCCCAGCAGGGTAGGACCCAAGACACGGAGGTCTGGTTTTAGCCCTGGCTGAGCCCCAGGCAGAAGGAACAAGCAAGCAGTGCAAACCAGAGGTGAACCAAGTTCATGCAGCAAGTGAGGCAGATCTACACCAGCATGCTTTCTTCCCAGGGGATCCACCGGGGTGTGGGGAGGTGGAGGGATGTGTGTCCTGTGCTGCAGGTCCTCATGCAGCAGCAGGAGAAATCTCCATCGCTACCTGCGCTGCTTCCTGAGGTAAGCGCTCCCCCTCGCTTGTTCTGTTCAAACTGACATTGATTCGCAGCCTTTCGTGGAATACACGCTATAAATACATACGCCAGTTTCCAAAATAGCCTCACAGGGTTACGCTGTAAACAGTGACGCTCCCTGATGTTTCCTGCGTCTCTTTTAGTAGCTTTGCAGAACCTGCAGCAAGCCCCGTTTTATGGGTTCCTCTCTCCCAGTGACCCCTCACTCTCCGCGCACGGAGGGCGGAAGGGCTCCAAACCCATTCGCTCGGTGGCACAGGAAAAAGCAGAGAGGTAGCTAGAGAAACAGAACATTTGGCAAATGTGTATTAAATTTCTCACAACAAAACCATTAGTTCATGCGGACCATCGCTATGGCAACCAAACAGCACAAAAACAAGACATTAACACCTAAATTTATTAGTGTGCAAGTGCTTAGCTATTATCGTTCCAGGGGTATATTCCCTTCCTCACCCCCCCGTCTCATTTTGGTTCATAATGAAGACAACTCGATTCTAGTTCAAATGCCAATGTAAACATAGCCACAGAATTTACAGACAGCAGAGCTGAAGCTTTCGTATTTTTAATCACAGTTTAAAAAACAAAAAAACAAAACACACACACAAAAAGGCTGTGTGTAGGGAGTTACCCAATTTCCATTTTATTTTGCAAAACTGCTAAAGATTTGCAAGTCATGGGGACAGGGGAAGAGATTCTGTACATCCTACCCTATGAAGATCTTCATTAGAAAGTGGAATTGGGTGTATATACTGCGTCTCCCAAAATAATTTCAAAGCACCTTGCCTTTATACTATATGGATATTCCAAGCAGCTCCCTGAGGAAAATGTAACACTATGTCCACTGTGACACAAGGCTTCGGGTCATGTCACAGGCACTGGGGTAAATGTGTTGCTATTTGGGTATGTTCACTCCAGAAATAAGCAAAGAGGGGATTAAGATGCTGGGAAGCAGGGACTCTGCGCAGCATCATGGTATTTTGAAGCTGAGCTAATGAATTCAGATTTTTTTTTTTTGAGATCTTAGTGTGCCTCAGGGTCCTGAGTGAATTCCACTGACCTCAAGAGCAAAGATCATGCTGGGACAGCTTGGAGAAGACAACAAGGTGTTATCTTTGCAAGTCAAAGTAAAGCAGGAAAACAAAGGATGTGTCTCAGCCCAAGGCACATTTGAAGTCCTGTTGGCCATTCACGGTGCTAACAACATTCACATTTAATTGTTTGCTGAACTTCTCTTTTTCATTTTTGCTTCAGGATTTAGAATAATTTTCATTACGGATAAGGATCTGGATTTCTCGGGGTGGATAGCCTTAAAGAGTCACCGGTCGCTGCCAGAGACAGGGAATGGGACTGGACAGACTGGCAGCCTGATCCTGTCCAGCAATCTCCGTGCTGTCCTGATACGCAACAGGCCTCACTGCTGGGAGAGAACTGCTCTCCCAACAACAGCAGCGCAGATAAGTAAAATAAGGAAAAGCCTTCAGTGGCACCTGGCAGTGAGCCTTGCCTCAGGATCAAACAAACTTTAAAAATAAGTGGTTACCATTTCTGGAATCAGAGCAAAGTAAGTATGTGGTTAGCAGTAAAACTTAAACACAAATGGATCCCGTAGGTTGGTAAGCAGACGGAAGACATGAAGCAACAATTGGCCCAAACTCCAATATAACACCTCAAGGTGTGTGTGTGGGGTGGGTGTTAGATTACCCCATCCCTAAGGAACCACTCGGCTCCATATATCGGACTCAACAGGCCTGAAAGTCCTTTTCTAGACCGTTCGGCATTTCCCCCCCTTTCCATCATGCACTGCTGTTTCCAAGGGAAAGGCACCTTGTCTTGTGGCAAATTCAGACGTAATCACTGCAGGGATAATTCAGATGTAATCATTAAGCATGCTGTGTCTTTGCACAATGACATCAAAGAAAATCCAGGCTAAACACTAACAACAAATCTTTAGTGGGAAGGGCAACAACATACTGGGAGATGATGCCTTAGAAGAGCATGGAGTCTCCACAAAGATCTTTCAGGAATTACTTATGTAAAATTGGTCCTGCCCAGGGGCAAGAGGAGGGAATAAGTGCCTGTCCAAGACACCAAGGACAGCCACTGCATCCATGGTGTTGAGTGCAGTGCATTCACCCCTCATTCAGTGCCTCAACCTCTGGTGAGAAGTCTCATGAAGACTAAGATTTACCACTGTCGCAGGCATGATTTGCCACAGTATGGAGTGGATATAAAATGCCAGATCTGCCCGATCAAAGCCAGAGCAGATGGGCCATGGATTCTTACAAGGTTTTCAGCTCTTTAAGGGTAGATGCCAGGATGAAAAGGGACTGACTTCCTTTCAGGGAACCATGTATGGGCCATATAAGCCAACACTGCTCCTCAGCACTGACAGCAAATGGATTGTAGGGAACAGATGAAAAAAAGCATCGAACCAACCTTCTCCTCCTGCATCCCTCGGTGGAGTCAGTAGAGCATTTCCGAACTTACACCAGTGAAACCAAGAGCTAGATTTAGTCCATCACTGTTCAGAAGGTCTAATGGCAAATTGCTTGTCATCTAATTTCAGATATGCGATCAGAAAATGTTTAACATAAGGGTTGCAATATATTAACCACACTCCCATTAACAGTGGAACAATCCATTACTAATATCCCACTATCCTCAGGCAGCACCTCCTCCTGAAAGCACGCTGCCAAGATTTAAGGTGACCAGGGCCCCAATTTCCACGCCCTTCAGGCAGGTTACAAGAAAGCAAATTACAAGGTTGAAACCCTGACAATTTGTTTCTGAAATAAGGTCACTGAGGATCTTGTAAGTCCCTAACTAGCTGGCTTGCTATCAGCTGAAAGACATTTCAAGATCATTAGCATTGGTGCCAAAAATATCTGGGCTTGTCCCTGCAGCAAAAACAGCAGCAGAAGAAGGAGGCTGAGGATAAAATGTCCGTGTCTGAATAGGCAGAGTGATGGGTGGAGCTGAGCTGTTGAGATCTTGCTTATTGAGGTTCCTCCACTGCCAGAAAGAGTAGAACAGCACCAGCTAGGAGGGGATGGGCCTCAACTGCAGACCATGGGTGAATGCACCCTTGGGAAAACACTGCTTTGCAAATCCCTGTAGTCCTCCAAGAACAGTTCAAAAAGGTTCAGCAAAAGAGCTGCACATTGGTTCTCCTGTTGAGACAGGAAAACAAGGCTAGTCATACTCACCCCATACCACTCTGTGGAGGTCCAGAGCTCATACTCTTTGTCACCACGACACTCCACCAGATGAAGACTTCTGACTATAGGTGTAAGCACACAGCAGCAAAGACGGCTTCAAATAAACTTCCAGTATGTCCAGTCCCCTACAAAAGATGCAATTCCACCAAAACAAAATGCTTGGCAACATCACACCCACTTCACGAATTTTTTTTTTCTACAGGAAATTCTTCTCCCATCTCTAGTCTGAAAAGTTTCGGTCTTTTCAGAAGAAGAGACTTCTGTTTTTCTCCAGTGAATTGACTGCTGCATAACGAAATCCAGCAATTATAACAAAATTCATACCCCCAAGCTTTGGTGTAAACCCGGCTCAAGAAAAGCTTCAGATTGACCTGCAATAAGATATCTCGGAACCTTCTTTCATGGCTTTCACAATGTGTTTTTTGGATTTATTTTCTAAATTAAGCATCCTGAAACCCCTGTGAATAGTCTTGGTGCTTTTCCCCCTGGAGTCCTCTTGGCCTGGCATATCACTGGGGCCAGGCAGGCACTCTGCTCCTGCTCCATGTGAGCACAGACCAGCTCTGACTGCTCTTTCCAAACACAGCAACATTTCTGATTTGTAAAATTCATGTCACTGTGCCACTGTCCTGAGGGGGGGGAAGACACATTGGAATATATGCAGATCCTGGGTACTAGCTTCTGGTTATTAATACCCTCACTCCACATATGCATCCACATAGATGCAGATTGTGTAATAGCTTTGAAAAATCATCCAGGCCCTCCGGAGACAGTGCCATCTTGAATCCATTAGCTCTGTTATGAATAAATGAATGAACAAAAGCCAATATTTTTTTTTTCTGACTATGTGGCGAAGGCAGAGGAGAGAGACACGTAACAGCACAGAGGTGGAGCATGACTCCGCAGATGACACTGGCATCCCAAGTGTGCCTTGTGACACTGATTAGTCTTGGTGGAGCCATGCACGACCAAGAGGTGCCCAAGTCCAGACCTGGAGGCTGCCGTTGCCCAAGCATGTTTATTTTAGTCCTGCTTGCATGCATGTGTGTTCCCAGCGGGAGGGGATGTAAACGGGCCCAGCCATCCCTGCCCAGTCCTCCATCTTCGGGCATGTGCCAAAACTGTTCTGCTCACACTAGCACGAGGTCACATTTCTTGGCAGAGAGCTCAGCTCCTTCTCCCCTCTCCCTTCTCCCATGCTCCTGGTAAAATATGAAAACAGCCTGCCACCTGCCATTTGCCTGGCCTGTTTCATTCTGTCTGCCAAAAATTAGCAACATGCCCCAAAATATAATTGGAAACACTGCACTGCACTGCAGGGGTCCCATTTCTGTTGCATAGAAGAGGCTTGGAAAAAAGCCAATTTAATTTCTAGATTCCCCGCGCTGCATATAGCTGCTAAGTGGGGAGGTAAAAAAAGTCACTTTTATCAGGCCAATTCCTATTAGTAGATTCAGATCTTTTAACAAGCCATGCCGTAGGAATCAGTGAGCTGTCATTGCAAGCAGATTTAGGGCACTGTTTTTTTGGAATTAGAGTTGCGTGGGAGGTCAGAAGTTAGAGGCCAGCATTCCCAAACTTCAGAGCCGAGAGCCCGGGTGCGCACAGTGGAGCTGAGCTGTGCAGAGGATTTGTGAAGGCTGACATTAACCCTGGGAAACAAACCGTCCCACTCCCCCTCCTTTCCAGCAGATCTTGCGCAAGTCCCTGAAGGATTCTTCCAGGAGGCATCTGGAGATGAGTCCAGGGCTCTGTCAGGGCTTTGTTGCTATTTGTGGCAGCCTTGGCTTCAACTCCCATTCTATCTCCCTATTGAAATAGCTTTGAGAAGCGCCGTGTGGCCAACGGAGGGCTCCCACATCTCCTGTGCTCAGGGCAGCTCTGCCAACAGTGCACATCGACCACCAAGGCTCACAGGTCCACAGACTGAGGGCCGGCCCTGCAAAGCTAGCAGTTATCTCCCTGTTGCAGAAGAGGGGCGGAACAGGACATCAAGAAAATATAGGGCACCTCATTCACGCCATGCTTTGGCAGAGAGCTTGGCCAGCAGATTTCTGAAGCTGAAAAGCAACATTTCACCCCAGAGAGCTATTTACGTTGTCAAGGTTGACTTGCCAGGCTTACAAAAGTGCCGTGCCAGGTTGTTTTATTATGTTCCTCCCTCAAAACACACAGGGTCTGCTCCATTGTTACAGGGTGTCTGCATCCACCGAGCAACGGAGCTGTGCTAAAAACCAGGTCTCCTTGAGGAGACTGGCACACACAGACACAGGGAACTCTGCTACTCCTCCGGTAGAGAATACACAACTGGGCAGTCAGCATGCCACCCACCCCCAGGAGTTACCATAGGCCATCTCAGTGTCTGCCCGGCACTGGTAAGCAATCAGTACTCCATTTTTTGCAGGACTAATTGAGATAAATCTCATAAACTAATTGCCAGGCCACCTTCAGCCTTGCAGGGCACTATCAACCACTTCACAAACTACATGCTATAAAATTAATACTCATTGCCATCCCTCCCAAGCAGCACTAATACCTCCTACTTGATAAATGCTTCCAGTAAAACCAAGCAAAAAACCTCCTTGCCAGCCACCCTTCAAAGAGCTGGAGCCCTACCTACTTCGCTTTACACCTTGAATTCTGCTTTTTCCTTGGCCTTACATCAAAGCTGTACAGCACACTCACTCAGGGGGTTATGGTCCAAAGAAGAACAAGGAACAATCTTGACATCTTCTCTTAGGGAGAAGAGTGCATAAACCTGAATCACAGCACCTCTACGTAACTCCCCAAACTCCTCTCTGGCCAGGTTCCTCAGTGAAGGCGTGTACGGATGCCCAGGTCAGACATCTTGGGGGCACTCAAGCGTAACCAAGAGCACACAAGACACTGAGGAAACTGAATGTTTCTGGAGATAGGCTTGGAGACTACATTTAGAGCTAGGACCTAGATACCTAAATCCCTTTATGGATCTGATGTGTGGAACGGTGGGCTGCCTTAATTTCAGTCTCAGAAGGGATGGGCAAGAGGGAGCTCTGAGGAAATCCCAGATTCCTTCTCATCAGGCTGTTTTAATACTTCAATAGATCAGGAACTGAAAAACATGGTTGGGTCTAACTACTTTGAAATTCTTCAATATTTTTTTCTATAGCAAGCACGCTATGAAATAATAGGAAGAAAACCCCATGTTTCAAAAAAAAAAAAAAAAAAACAAAACAAACAACAAAAGTCATCACAAAATCCACAGCTACTCTACATTTGCAATAAGCTGTTTAAAACAAAATAAACCAATACATCTACTCCAAGATATATGCATTAGGCACTGGCAGCTTGCTTCCCTTGTACCTCTATCCCCAAGTACTTAAGCTGAAAGGAGGGGAAAACCTTGAAGTAATATATATGTGAAAAAAGCCCTGAGAATAATAGCTGCTCTGCAGTTGACTCCAAAGCTGTTATTAAACTTGAGGTTCCCATGCTAGCAAAGCGCAGCTTGAGCAGCATACTCTGTATTCACCACCAACAGCACCAGGCTCTGATAATGTAAACGAGTCGGATTTCCACCTACAACTTCCTGGAAGTTCATAGCCTAAAGAGCAACGTGCCAATACCTCAGTATGAGCAGTCTCAGCTGGATAGCATTACGGAAACCTCCCCTGCTAGAGCAAAATATCAGTGGACTAATACTCAGATCAGAATGGGCAGGTTCTTACTGGGAGCCAAACATCACTGTTGTGGTTTAAATTGAACTTTTCTTAGTGGTCTTCAGAACAAGGTGCATTCAATATCAAGAAGCTAGAGTATGTATGTCATACAAACCCTACCCAAACCCTCAACTCCAGATAAGGAAAAAGGTTGGGTCAAAAATGCAAGCATCCAGAAGCTGGCCAGTGGTCTCTTTAGCCCATTAGAATCACTCCCCTGAACCCATTCCACGCTGTGGCAGCAGCATGCATACCATCTGAACATACCATCCAAAGCTGTTCCACCGAACCTCCCACCCAGAGAAGGGGAAGACAGACACCTCATTCTGCATGGTCTTGAAGTAAGAGATAGATGGTTCCACGTTTCACCAGCACCACAGGAAGCAAAAGACTCCTTCAATGAGCTATGAGAAGATGCAGCATGGTGGGAAAGATAAACAGAGACGAGTGACTGCACCATGGTTCAAGGCAGAGCATGAAAACAACTAACTGAGACCTGTTTGCAGGCATTAAAAGGCTCCAGGGAAGAAGGAACGGAAGACTAAGGAGCCCACTTAAAAGCAGCAGCTCATCACTGTCAATATATCTGTGCAGTTTGTTGTTTGTTTTCAATAAACCAAACCACCTCTCATTTCAACCAGGCCTGTCGTGACTATTCATTATTCAAGAAGTTTTGCCTAAAGGGGTGCAAACCCATGCCACTGAACTGTCGTCCCCAGAAACGCACCAAAGCATCACTGGGAGGGCAGGAAGAGAAGTGGCTTCTGCGTGTGTTCATCGTGCATAGCGAGCACGAAGCTTGCTGGCTTCTCCAGAGCGAACAACTTCCGTTCCAGGAGGAGAGGCTAATAAACAATCTCTGACAAATGTATTGTGTTTCTGGGACAACTGGGAAGCACACACCAGGGACACAGAAGGGCTTGTAGTCATGCTGCTGGGCTATACAGAGCTCTGACACACTCCCTGCCTGAGAGAAGAGCCCTGGCTGCAGCAGCATTCATGTTTCATTTCTTTTCTTTTTTCTTTTCTTGGGATGTGCTGTCTGTCAGTGGTTGGGGATGGGAACAGGAAAACCAATCGATAAGCTATGGAGCAAGCCACACAGAAGGCTGAGGAACTTTCTCAAATCAAACCTTCAGGAGACACAGCTGGGAAGAACAAGTAGCCCAGTTCACTGTCCAACAGAACCTAGCACTGGGCAAAAACCAGAAATGGAGAAGGATCTGAGGGGGGACTAAACTACTGTGTTTAAAAAGCAGATTTTTTAGCATCAAGGACTTGGACAGAAAAGCAGGTGAAGGAAGGTTTCAGAGACTGCAGGTAGCTAGAGTCCCACTTCCATCCCCAGCATGTTGCACCTCTGTGCCCATATTAGTCTCCTTACTGCTGAGGACACGTAAAGAAGTTTAGCTGGCATTCCCAAGAGACCTTAACTGAGTTAAGCACCAAATACCTCTCAACTGCCATTGGGTCTGAGTCCCTGTTTCCTACAGACCTTTTAGAAATGCCCAGCCTTGTATTAATGACCATAAAACGAGCAGTAGGATCTTTCCATCACGGTGATACCTGCACCCAAAGATTTCCCTGAATGCATTGCATATACCAGCATCAATATTTACGCTAGATTGCTCTAAGTCACCTCTTCTCAAACATGATGTTCCCAGCCCTTTGAAGGACTAAACCCCAACAGCCAGCCAAGGTAGGACATGGACTGCACATGACCTGGAGAACCTCTGTGGTGCCAGCAGTGCTGTTTGCTTCCCACTGGTCTCAATGGCATCAGCTTGGGACCTCCGTAGGACAGTTTTTCAGTTTGCTCAAAGTCATTTTTATAACATGGGAATGGAATTCTTGTTCCACTAAAGAACCAAGGGTTTTTTTTCCTTGACAAGAGAGCTTCATTGTCTGGCTACTACACATACAGGTGCAAACTAGTGCGAAGCCCTGTTGGGCTTCCAGGTCATATTCTCAGAAAGTTCCAGTGGAGGCTTTAGGCCAGATTAGTTTGCAAAGTGTCTGTGTCAGTCTGCTATAGGGGAGCACAGGAGATCTCCCAGAAAGTTTCAGATGTAAGGAAGCATCCAGGTACATCACTGACCACCGAAAAAGGGCTGTTAATGCAGGTACACAAGAAACTTTCAACTCAGTTGTTCAGTATTTCCACAGTTGGGCTCAGAAGGGTGTCTGTACTGGTAAAGTCTTTGCTGTCAAGCCAAGAAATGCATGCTTGGTATCTGCAAATAATCTTTTGTTTGTAATAGGCAAGTGGAAGTATTTTAAATTTATAATAAGAATAAAACTATCCATCAGCATTCCTGCACAATGACAAAGGGGAGGTCTCCCCTCCTCCCACCCTGTGGGTTCTCTCAGAGGGAGAGATGCAGCCAGCTGTTTGGGAACAGGCTGTTGACAATACTGCAGAGTAAGATACATAGTATTATGAGTCAATTAAAAACTTATTAAGAGAGAGTGAGCAGGAGGTACTGATCTTCTGAATCCAGCTGTTTCACCGTTCTTGTGGGACAAGTAAACTGAAACTTTCAGATCTTCGATGGGGAGACCAGAAACAAACAATCCAAACAAACACGAGGACTCGGTGCTTAAGAAAAACACTTCTTTTTGCCAGCTGTGCTCCAGCACCCCACTCACATCACATACTTGCACATGATACACTTTATTGTTAAACACACCCAGGAAAATAAGACCAGCACAGAAAAGCTAATTGCAATCTCTGTTCATTGTAAAGAGGCCATGAGAGACCCGAACTGTCTGAAGCCAAGGTATGGATGATAAAAATCAGCTGCCAGGACTGGTCTGTAATTCACCTAAGAGCTCTGATAGAGCCCAATCATGAAAATCATTAAGTGGTGCTCAGGTTGGATCAAAAGAATCTGAAGTGGGAAATGCAACATCTGAAGAGAGGTTCAGGAGAAATCCTGGCTGCTACAAGTACTTTATGCCAAGATAGATGGAACCACAAGAGAGCAGAGTGGAAGATACAGGGAGAAGTGCAACATATTGCATTATATTTTCAAAATAACTTTTGACAAGCTCCCTCAAAGGCTTTTAAATTAACTGAAATAAGTTCCTCACAAAAGGGAAGAGACAGTAGTAAACAAAGTGTGAAAAAAATAAGTGGTTTTTGTAACAGTGATCAACCAAGTACTACCAGGATGCTGTTCCTCAACATGCACAGGAAAAGTCCAGGGAAAATATGAACAGAAAGCGGACAAAGAGCTAAAATGTACAGGACAGTCACAAGCAAAAACAACTATGAAGGGATACAAAAACTGGTCATTATTGCATACTGTCTAAGGCCTAAGGGACATGCAGCAGCAAAAAGAAACATCTTTTTCTCTCAGCACACAGTTAAACAGCAGAACTCATTGTCACAGGACTGTGTGTGAGTCTACAGACTATAAAAGGCCTCTAAAAGAATTACTCTCACTTGAAGACAATAGATATGACAATGCCTATTAAACACTGGGATACGATGGAAACTTCTAGGCCTGGACATCCCCAGAAATCCTGATGCTGGAAGCTCAGAGATGCAGCAGTCTTAGGTATGTCTCTGCTCCTAGTGTATTGGGCTTCAGATGCTAGCTTGAGTGGCCTTGATATGGCCACACAGGATAGTTATGTATCAAACAAACAGACTGATTATCACTGCAGCAACCAAGTCCATCTCTTCAGTTTTTCCCCTTTTTGAAGACATTTCTGAATGTGTGTTTATTACTTACCAAGGGAGACTGGGAGAGGTTCAAAACAAGCAAAAGCAAAATTCACCCAGGCCACCATTGCTAGGGTATATTTATTAACAATGTGGAAAGTTACTGTCATTCTCCCCGTGAAGACCATAAGGAACCAGGATTGAGTTTAGTCTGAGCTAAAAAGCCCAAAGTTTCTTCCTTGCTCGACTGTGGAAAGAGTAGCTGGATGCTATACCACTTCTGTCCAGACTCCACTGGAGAGGGGAAGAGCTGTGGGTGGCAGGGGCGGCAGGACAAGATAAGGTACTATTGATTTACATGGATTTTGATTCAAAGTCCAGACAAGCATGCGTTGGGTTTGCATGCAATCATCTTGTTACCACTGCTGTCGGTTCACACCAACTGCTCTTGCTACTCCATTGCTCCAGCTGAGCTCTAAAATCAGAAGACTCTGTACATCCTCCCCCACAACCGTGCAGCACCTAGTGCAGCAAAGTCCTAAGCAGGAGGACCTTCAGTTTGCAATTATTCATATCTATGCAGGAAATGCCAGAGCGGATCGATACTTCCACTGCCGGAGAAGATGATGTAGAGAGGCTCAGAGCTGACTTTAGGCACCTCAGAGAGCAGTCCCCATTTGCCTAACCAGTCAGGCAGGAGCTCCAAGGGCCTGTGCCCTGCCACCCTAACCCCAGCTCAAAGGCAAAAATCCTGGGAGCTCTCCTTGCAGTAGGAGAAAGCAGAGCAATCTTTCGTCCAGCATCTCAAGAAGGCTTGTTTCGCAGAAAGCTCTGCCAGGCTTTCTGCAATATATCCTACAGCCAGGGCCTGTCCCCTTGCTTTCCCCACCAAGGAACATTTTGTTCGAAGACAGCTAATGACCCATTTACATTTGCCTATAAAATGATATTGGGTTATTTCTCTCCTCCTCTTCCACCACTTGGCTGCCTCTGGCTTGCAAAGCTTGTCAGGGCTAATTACATTGGCTTTTTCATTGAGGGAGTTTTTCCTCTTGCATGTGTTTTCTGTTCTGAGCATAGCACAGTTTCAACAGGTTTTTGATGCTGTTGTTGTTCTTGACAAGAGCTGCTGTTATGAAACGCATCCTTATTGCCCTGCCAAGGCCCCAGCCAACTGAGAACCAGCTCTATTTGACGCAGGAGCAAATTGAGACCATTTGGTACTCGGGGCACTGGACATCTTATTCAATCTGCAAGGGAGCTGGGAAAAGGGCTGAGTTTCTCCTCCCACCCCTTCCCTTTCAATACACTCATTTGTTCCTGCAGAAACAGTGTGTTTCTTTTCCAGTCTTCCCTTTTCTCTAATTTTATCCATATGCAGTCCAAGATGGACATGGAAAATTACCTGCCCGTTACTCTCAGCAGATGCCTGCCATTGGTTAGGTCAATAAATTGGTCTTGGGGACTCAAGCTGTCCCTTGCGCCGTTTTGCCAGGGGCAAAGCTACTCAGATGGCAGCGAAACCAGAGTGGTCCAGGGCCAAGTCTCAGAGCCAACACAGGGCAGAGACCCACAGCCGATCATGGAGCCAAACGCTGCGGGAGAGCACCCTCTCTTCCAGCACACTGGGGGATTTGAGGTCTACGGGAGGAGGCTGCAGATCCCCTACCAAGCAAGACCTTCTCTTCCACAGAGAGAGAGTGCCTCAGCCTTGAGGGGGCCCATGTCAAGATCACAGCTGTTGCGTGCAGTCTGGGCAGTAGTTTCCCTTCCCCACTCTGCTCCCCAACGTAGCAGCTCATTTATCAGGGAAACATGCCAGCAAGACAAGGTAGTGGGAGAGCTGGACCGCAGCTGTGCTCCCTGCAGCCCTCCACTCAGACAGGACTTACTGCGCACCATCCCAGCTCCAGCGTGGCTGGATCAAGGCTACGTGGGACCATCCACTCTTACATCTAGTGCACGCCTACAGACAAGCCCAGAGACTTTTCACTCAGGTCAATGTTTCCATCCTGGAAAAACTAAAAGGGATGCCTTGGGTGGAGAACAGTGACAGATCAAGAGCAGTGGGAGGGAGATGACCACACAAGCCACACCATAAGCTACAGAAAGGTGACTGATCAAGAAACGTACCTTCCTTCCTACGCTGGCACAAAAAGTAGGAGCAAAGCCTCCACTCCAGGGCCTGCCCAGGGGAAGCATTTCAGGGCATTGGCTGCCCCAGAAGAGATGCTGTTCCTTGTCGGACTCCCCCACAGTCAGCTTGGACCACAAAGACTTTGTCCAGGCTTCAGCCTTGTGGAGCTCTGGGCTGCTCCTTGAGGCTTAAACACCACGGACTGACCTTGGGGAGCCTGCGCCGAGAGTCCAGGCACCATTCTAATTAATGGGGATGACCTGTTTTACCATACACCCAGTCCCACCAATACCAAGAAAGGAAAACCAAAATACTTCAACGGGAGGTTGAACTATTTAACCCGAGACTTCGGCTTAGCCAAAGCATCAAGCTGAAGAGCCCATGTCGAGGCCCATGCAAGCTGTAGGGAGCGAACATGAGAGAATGTCCCAGCAGCATCGCCATCACCCCGCTCCAGGAAGCCCCTCCACAGGCAGGGCCCTTATAGCAGAGAGGGATAATTATATTTTAAAACCTCCAGTTCTAGCAAAACCCATTCACACACATTCAGAATACTTGAACATAACTTAAAATTCTTCCCAAGCCCTTCTATTATTTCCATCAACTACAAAATTGTTTGATAATTGCAATAAGTGCATGTGCGGGGGTCGGTTTGGTTTTTTTACAGCCTCACAATTAATTTTTTTTAATCGCAGCAGTGGCAGCCACAGCAAGGCCTTGCTGGGCTGTGGCTCCTCATTGCTGCAGGGATGGTGGCAGTAGCAGCGCCTTCATGTCGCTGGAGGCGGCAGCCATCTTGAGCAAGGGAAAGCTGCTGGCCCTGAGGTGGCTACAGGCATGTCCCTGACCCACTGCCCCTGCATGGCCCACCATCACCAGGCCCAGCATCCATCCATGGTAGTGACCACAAGCACCCAGAGAGACAGCTATCTCCCGGTGTCCTCTGAGGACAACCGGGAAGCAGGATCAGAGAGGGACGCCTCGCCACCATCTTCTCCCTCCCTCCCCAAAGGCAGCAGGCCTTGAACTGTGGGAGCCGAGGGCAGAGCCCCAGCCCTCATATTGATTTCCCATGGGCAGTTTTCGGGCCAGCATCCCTGAGGAGAGGCAGCTGGGCTGAGATTACCCGACACGGCCGTGTGTGGGTGAGGCAACGCCACCGCAGCCCTGCACCTGCCTCCTACCCTTGGACAGGCATCAGCCCACATAGCACCTCCTCCTGCCTCTTTGCTCAATGATTTTTTTAAAAAAACTCTGTGTATTTTTTCCCTGCAATGGATACGGGGGACTTCACCGTAAAGTGGCGATTCTGCGGGGTGGAGGGGATAATGGCAGCCCCCACTCCTGCTGCCTTGCCTTGCTGGGAGGAGATGTGTGCGTAAAGGCCGGGTTGTAAATCATTTTCACATGTGTTAATGTGAGTGTTTATGCCAGGAAGGCTGGGGAAATAAGGAAGTACATGGGTATTGTCACCACCCTTTTTTAACTTAAAGAAAAACCCTCCCCTCTTTCCCCAAACATACAGAAGCAGAAGGGCACAGGCTCACCCCTGTGTCTCAGGCAGCCCGACCTAAAAGACCTAAACCCCAGATTAGATCCTCTCTGCAAAAATACCCTATGGCTGGGACAGGATATCCTCCTTGTTACATTCTAAATGAGACCTTCCTCCCAAAAAACATGACAAACTCCTTCTCCAAACTCTAATCGTAATCTGGTCTCTGCAATCCACTTCAAAACCACCTCTGAGCTTCACAGCACTGCAGAAATTATGTCCTGAGGGAAAGAACATTTCTGAGCTCTGGGCCCATCCTCTACTGAGCCATACACACACAACTGCAGAAAAGATGTACAATCCATTGCTCTTCTCCTCACAGCAGCTCGGATCTAAAACATTTCTTGTATATCAGCAAAGGCTGTCCCACCAAAGAGAAAACAAATGTGAGATTCCTCTAGAATGGAACCTATGAATGTCCTTACTGATCTGTGCATTCCCCATCCAGAAAGAGAAAACCGACTATGCCATTGCATGCAAGACATTTTCTGGAGCAGTGTCTGAATTTACTTCATCTATCCAAAACCCCTTTAAAATCTTCAGCAGCAAAATCAGAGGAACTGAACAGAGGCTTTTTGGTGTGAGAAACAAAAACAAGAAACCCAAGTCAGCTTATTTGAAGACCGATAGTAAAAGCTGATATGTTTTGAGAGTTTGAGAAGGGACATGAGAAGAGGAGATGAAATTGCAGAAGGGAAAAATTAAGAGGGAAACTGGTGACGGGCGTATTGATAAATTATAACCACTGGAGACAGAAGCACACCACCCTTCTTCTGACTTGGGCTAGGCAGGGGGCGTGAGTGACTGTTAGACATGCACCAACCAACCCTGTCTCTGGCTTAAGTCCAAGGGAGGATTTTGGTCCTTGGGTGCTGGTGTTGTGCAAGGTGTAAAGCAGTCATCACAAGCCTCACCCCTTGGGTTTGCTGCTGGGGATGAATATTGCCTCTTCCTTGCACTTGAAGTACCTCAAAGGGACAGGCACAGTGTGCACCAAGTGAGTCAGAGCTGCCTGTGTTCCTGCAAGCTTCTGAGCTCCAGGCGGCCTTCCTTTTCAGGCAGGGTCTGAACCATCCATGCTGCTATGGATGGCAGCAGCTGAAACCTAGACTAACTTCTTAAAGGACATCAACTGGTACAGCTGCCCCACTGTCCTGCAGACGGGAACCCAGCCCAGTTCATTTCAGTGGAAATCTCATTAAGGAGGAGGTAGAGTTAAGTGACAAAGAAATCAAGCTTATCAAGGTCCAGCTAGGGGTAGTCAGAGGAAATGCAGCAGCCAGAACACATGCCAATATTGTTAATGCCTTTTTTGTCTGTCTCTTAGAGAGGGTTTATTTTGGCAGCTACAATGTGTGTTAAAAAAAAAAAAAAAAAAACATGTCCTTGTATAGATTGCATCGACAATTGGAGAGAGCCAAAGCTACTAGAACAAGGCAGCACAGGGATGCTCTGACAGCAGAGCCGAATCCACACCTGGCAGGCATCCACTCAGCTCCAGTGAATCCAGTGGCACTGCACTGGAGAGAACGTGGCCCCAGTTCGATTTTTGGCTTTTCATTGTTTTTTCTGACATCTCCTTTGGGCTTCTTGTGCTTAATCTACAAAATAGTGGCTTTTTAGATGTTGCAGTACTATGTGGTTATCATCAAACTCAGCCACGTTCCATAGCGGTTCAGCAATGATGGGCTCTTCAGGAGCCCAGCCTTCCTTTTAGTGTCAGTATGGTTTTCTCAGCTCTGATACCCCAAAAAACTCAGAAGGGATTAGGCAGTTCAAACAGTTCCAAGGGCAAGCTTGGAAGTGAGAGGACTCTGTTTGCCAATGACCACATAAGCAAGATTTTCCTAGCACTTCCTCCACAAAAAGCATTGCTTCAGAGGGCTAAAACCCTGAACCAAGCAGGCCTGTCTTCTGGTTCATGGCCACTGGATGTCAGTGACTTAGTGATTAATCAAAAATAATGACAGATTTGAGTAGCCAGCCAAATCTCAACCATACATACATCTCTTCCATGCAAGAGAAATACTGCTCTGGATGCATGGTGTCCTTCCTACTGCCCACACACAGCCAATTGGAGTCCATGAGCCATTAGTGATGGTGTCCTAGAAATATTATCCTTAGCAGGTCTGTCCCTGCGGGAGAGGACAAGGTGGTGGTGGGGGCTATCGTATGGATGGGAAGCATGTGCTATGGGTGCCACCTTGTCCCTCATCAGTCTGTTAGAAAGCTTGGTTCCTAGCTACTTTCATCTAGGAGGTAACCAGCTTATTTCCTGACAGGCTAACCAAAGGGACAACTGTCCTGGCAGCACAGATAGATGGGCACCTTTGTGCGCCCATAGGAAGGTGGTTACAGGAGCCATGTGAGCTGAGGATATCACAGCGTACATGATTTTGGGGGAGAAGTGCCATTGGCATGCTGTGGTTCATCAGTCCTGCTGGAGGTAGGAATCTCCACTCACAAAACTCTTCCCTGGCAGGACCAAACACATGCCCCTCTCTGACTACAAAAGGAAACGCCAAGTGTGGCCAAAAGCAGCTCCTTACAGAAGGCAAATAAAGCTTTAAAGAGAGCAAACTGTTAAGAAAACAAAAAGAAACAGCTAGGTCAGCAGTAAATTGGGCACCCTTGGCACACATCTCAAGCCACACACAGCTAGGACCATCTGGTGGCAGTGGGCAGGCTAAATACATCCAAAAGCAGCTTGCTCTGGCCAGTGGCATGTGACAAAAGCTCTTGTTTCCCTGTAAGAAAGGGCACTGACTGATGAAGGTAATCAGGACTGAAGATATCCTTCACAAGCAGCTGTCATAGCTTTCACTGAAAAAATCATCTCTCTCCCACCTTAACGTAACCAGGGACATAGACCATTACTCAGCCAGCTGCAGACCCACCTTGTGTCTTCAGATTTGCTGCTGCCTGGTCCTTCCAGTTCTCCTTACATCCTCTGAGCAGCCTAACACAGCCACTGCTTTGTGTGTCCAAAGTCAGCTTTGGCCTCATGGCAGGTGACCGCAGAGGGCTAGATACACCTTGACGGTACAGACCAGCACAAAGATAACTTTGGTGACAGGCACCTCTGCATTTTAGCTTTTGCATGGCTCTTTCAGCTCTGCAATTGCAGGGATCCCACCTATAGCAATTCCTATGAGGAGCTGGGGAGCAGGGATTCCCTTCACTGTATTTTCAGCATGAACATCTCTGGCTTCAGCATGTACCTTGGCCTTTCTTATTTCAGCTGTGGAAGCAGCAAAACCCATCACGTTGCTACTGGTCACTCAATCTTCTCTCCCCCTACTCTTCCTCCTGCCGCCCCCACTTCATTCCACATTTTTCACATTTCTGGGGTTTGTTTTTTAGCTCCCAATGCTTTCTGGAGCTTTCCCAATAGAAAGAAATGCAGCCTGACCATTGCTGGTGGGGCGAGGGGCAGGAGGTTACACTGTCGGTAAATTTAGCCTCTCACTGACAGATTTATCTTCCTTAATCAGAACCAAGTGTAGTTAGCAAAGTTTGTTTTTGTAGACTGAACTTCCCCAAAGTCGGTGCACACACACCTCCCCCTCCCTCCCCAATTACATAAATGCTTTTGGTTAAGAGCTAATTTCCTGGAGTGTGTGCCAGCGCTCTCTCCGAGCAAACAAAACAAAGATGATATGTAAAAAACTTTTGCATTGAGAGGGAAGCTAGTCCTAATAAAAGTCCAGAAATGAGAGGATGTCAAGGGGTCTTTTCCCCATTTCTCTTTCTTTTGCATATGTAAGGTAAAGCAGAGACGGGGAGCACCTTTCCAGCCTAAAAAACACAGGTTGTCCTGGTAGACCTCAAAAAGCCTTGTATAACAGCGTGGAGAGGTCAGTGTGCTAAGGGATGTTGCCTTAACTGGCTCTAGATGAACTTGTCTGGACTTCACCAGACCTCGCCTCTCAAGCATAACCTAGAAAGTCCCTTTTAGCAAGCACAACCTCAGGATCCCACAACAGCTGGCCCACGTTGCCTAATGCAGGTACTGAGCCTTTGCAGATGCCGTGATTTGTCTTTCCTCCTTTTGCAAAACACCATTTCACTCGGTCAAAGGCAACTAAAACTTTATTCAGAAAGTAAACCATGCCTTTCCTTGGGCAGGCAAGCCTGGCAGATTCACCAGGAGAATCACACAACTTCTCCATTTAAATCAAGATTCTCTGCTCTTGTCCTTCCCTCATTCTACATTCACATGTCGGCACCATCGAAGTATCCCATCCTGTCACAGCTCGCATCAGCAGGGAAGCTGATCTAGCCAGGCCTTGGCTCCACAGTCTTCTCCTGGGAACAATTTGGAGGCTGGGTGGTAGAAGAGATTTCATGGACATCTTCCTTCATGGGGCTCCTCCTCTACATCTGTCCACAGACTTGTTTTAACATTTCCCTTTCGTTTTTCTTTTCTTCCTATCGTGCTATTAATTAAGAACATTTCTAACATGTGCCAGCCTGGAAAGGAATGTGTTGTAATGACCATTTTTCTTCTGTTTCAGTTTAAAGGATTGCTTTTACTGAGCTCCTAAAATGCAACCAAGCCCACAAAGAACAGATTTGAAGAGGAAAAAACTTGAATTCAGACTCTAATAAGGGTCAATAAACTTCCATTAGGTTTCAGACAGGTGGACCACGTGAAGGGCAACCATGACTTCAGGATCCCTTTGCTTATGTGTGTCATGCACGAGACACCTGTCTAGTGTAACTGAGTAACGTTTCTTCCCTGTTTTCTACAGCCTGTGCTGGTTGCCAGTTTGATGAAAAAGCAAGAAGCAGGGAGGGAAGCCCAGGGTATCTCTGGTTCCATTATGATGTCCCCACAACCATCAAACGCTCCTATTGAATGTGTCAGCACAGGCCAACTCAAGATGACCCGTAAACAAGGTGAGATACTGCAGGCTGCAGCACCCAAAAGGACCAGATCTAATCATGGTCCCTTCTGGCTTTCACACTTACTAATTTGTCTGGGATCAACCCAGACAGAGGCCATAATTACAGAAGTAGTTTGCTCAGACTTAGCCCATGGAAGCCATCAGAAAAGGTTACTTTGCTGTTGTGCACTGTTAACGCGTACCCCTTGTTTTGCTTTCCTTTCTTTTTGGATACAGGAAATGAAGAGGATCTGGGAGGATAAGATAAGGTATGTAATAAATTGACTGCTTATAAGTCTCTTGGTTCTGCCACTGCTGCCTCGGTTTCTGCTGTAACAGGGGCACAGATGAGCTTCAATAGCTCGGCTTCTGCCATTCATCAGCTCCAATGCCTGTGGCAAATCCCAGGCAGGTTCCTTGTTCCTTATGTTTACCTGGTGCAGTGGCAGATAACTGCAGACCAAGAGACGCAGTGCCTCCCATTGCATCTCATCTGCCTGCTGCAACACAGCTCGACAGGGCCAGCTGCACCACTGCGACACAGCCCTCAGCCTCCCGCTGTCACCGCACAGGTGTCACCACAGCAAGCCAAAATCTGCTTTCCCCAGGACCACACCAGGACCAACACCTGATCCTGCCCCACCAGACTGCAGAGTTAAATACAAACACAACTGGATGTTAAGTCAAGTCTTGGAAAGTGCAGGAGTCAAGTGGATGGACAGGTCTTGGCCAATCTTTTAGCCCTGTCCCTGCCCTCTGCAGAGCAAGGAGGCAGCAGAGGAAGGTCCGTTTCATGGGACAGCCAGAAAAGAAAGAAACTGTCCTGCTTCCCAGGAATCAGTTTTGCCCACATACAAAGCCAGGAGGATCCCCTGCACTCACCTGCTCTCAGCTCCCCCTCCTTCCCACCTCTGGTTAACCAAAGCACTGCCCTTGCACACATTTGCCATTGAAGGAATCACCACGGGCGTTTGGCGCTCCCCATTGCTGGCTGGAAACGATTTCCTGAGCCCACATAACAACACACCAAAACTCTACTCAAGGGTCGTTCTGCCCTAAAGCCAGCCAGCTGGCACCACGGGGCCTGGTCCTGTGGGAATCAGCATATCAAAAGGGTCTTCAAAACAGCTCACCATAACACCTGGCCTTTGCTCTACACTCCAGTATTCTGCAGGAAGGAGAAGGGGATCCTGGGTACTTGGGGGGTTGTTTTGTTGCAAGGTCTCATTTATTTTTTACAGTTTCTTTGGGGGGTGCTGGCCCAAGGGGCTGCTGCTGCTTCTCAGCACGTGGTAAAGGTCTGCTCAAGAGCTACTGGGTGGAGTAAACAAGAGAATGATTCTTCTCCACAGTCAGCCAAAGCCAGTGCTATATGTGAGGCTCTTTCCAGAGTCACACACCTTGGGACAAGGCACAGCTGCTATACTTCTGGTTTGGAATCTATTCCAACTGTATTTAATTAACCAAATCCACCTCCTTTCACAGCAAACCCCTTTTTCTATGGCATTTCTCCATCCTGGTGCCTGGGAGCTGTACCTAACCACCTCAGGTGACAGTCCCCAGGTTGAAGCACTGCTTCCCCTGTGAGTCTTTGCTTTCTGTTTGTAACGCATCGTTATCTTACACTGCGTGGCACAATGAGGCCCACACTGCTCTCCCAGCTTCAATGCAACTGATTAATTCCCACTGAACAGTCTTGCAGTGGGACCCAAGTACCTATGAAGAAGTTGGAAGCATCTGCATCTTGGCTGGGGCAAGAGGAGCCCCTCCGCAGATCGCACTGGAAGAGCCTGTGACTGAGGACACCCACAACCCACTGCCCAGCCCATCTGGGCCTACGAGGGTCGCTGTGTAATAAAAATACCTGGGAAACAACACATGGAAAAGCAAAATGCAAACCAGCAGCCCTGGCACAACTAGCCTGGGTGGGAACTTGGATTTTTTTAGTAGCCTGGATTATTTTTTATGCCTCACTGGTGTCGGTACGCGGAGATGAGCCTCGTGCAGTGGACGTAGCCCTGGCTGTCACATCCTATAGCCCAGGCAAAGGCTCCCACAGCCCAGCCTCTGGTGCCGAAGCCTCCTGATGCAGCAGTGTCATGTATGTGGGGTGGTGTTGCCATTATAATGCCATTAGCATTTTCTTTTCCCATTAGTGCAATTAAGGATAAATCCTTATGTTTCCTTTTGCGTTCAAAAAAGTTAGGCCAGTCCAGAGGCATTGCTCAAGCACAAGACAGGGCAGAAAGGAAAGGTTGCAGCCACTAAGAGAAATTGCAAAAGAGGAAAGAAGCAGCACAGAGGGGAGAGGTACGCTTACATATTTTATGAATTAGCAAGGGCTGAGATGGAGTCCCTGGCCTGTGACATCTTTAATCCGGACTAGACGTCTTCCTTTGCAAAACTCCCAAGAAACCACCCCAGTTTTTTAGCTTAATAGCAGTTTTTTCTACCCTGCCCTATTTAGGTGAGCAATAACTCTGTCTGTATTCAGGACAGAGCAGCATTTGCTGGATTTCAAAGCTCAGCCTGCAGCTGCCTGGAGCTACAGCAGGACTTGAGCAAACTGCACCCGAGCTTGGGCCCGTGAGCTGCCTTTCACAGTAGCCGCAGTGGTGGGGATGCTCTCGGGCTCACCAGGGACCGGGAGCACTGCGTGGGGGGTGCCCAAGACAGCTCTCACTGGAGATTCTCTCTTTGCCCTTTAGACAGAAGTGATTACCCGGTGGTGCAGCCGTCAGGTCCTGGCTCCAGCTGGGCAGACAGGCTCTCTGCAGCGGTGGAGCTGCCTGTGCAGCACAGCTCTGTGCTGTGAACATCAGCCCAGAAGTTGGCTCCCCACCTGCAACGATGGTCACTCGCTTCAGCTGATGTTTCCCACTTGCGGTCCATCTTCCAGGGGCTATACTGGACCAAAACACTTCTCCTCCATCCAGACACAGGCTTCAGTTTCCATAGGGTGAGCTGGGAGGGTAAATTTCACTTTGATTTCTTGCTTAATGCCAAAATTCCCCTCATTTCCTATAGAAAGCAGGCACACGTGGGACTATTTTTACCCTGGTTTATTTTTACTTAGTCTTTCCTACGTTGCCTCTCACACGGCTGTAAAGAGAGCACCCCCACCCCACTGGTGTGCAATCGACTAACGGCAGCATCTGGAAGGGCGCTTTCTCCCTCTACAGCATGGCAGGGTTGGGGGCAAATGTACAGCTGTTAATTACAATGCAGCATTGTTAACTTAATTGCTGGTTACAGCCTTGGTCCTCCGCACAGGGGCTGCAGCTCTGGGCCAGTGGGGTTGTTCCTGTCCAACATCGCTGCCTGCACTAGCCCCATTGCTAGAGATACCTCCAGCCAAACACACTCCCATCCCAACAGCGCTGCCCCAAGGGACCCAATTCATGCTGCTCCTCTCCTAGACCACAGAGCGGTTTGGCCCCAGGAGGGCAATGGAGGGCTGCAGCAAGCCGAAGGCCCCCAGAGCTGCGTTCAGAGCCGAAGCCCAGCCATAGTAGGGCAAGAACCAGGGCACTGCATGGCCCTTCTGGGATGGGGTCTCTGTCTTCAAGGAAAGCCTGGTGGGCAGGTGGCTGGGAAACGGGTCAGGAACTGCTTTGGCCGGGGATGCAAATGGCTCTGGCCAGGGCAAACGGTGTGGGTGCTTACCCCGTGGATGCTGCAGGCCGATGGATTTTTTTGGTTTGGATGAGCAACATACAAAGGTCTGGGTTTCGCTCCTTAGGGGAATTAAAGCATTGGTGTATTTTCACAAAGGGGAAGCGCTGCTTCCCACCAGCATGACCAGCCTCCCTAATTGTGGCCTTTGTGGTCAAGCAGCAGCTGGGCAGAAAGGTGGCCACGCTGCGAGGCTGCTCTGGGAGCAGTGCTGGGGCTGCAGCTTCGGCTCCAGGCGAGCGCGTCGGCGGATGCAAAGCAAGGCAAGAGGGGAGACAGAGGAGGTCAGACTAAGTGACCGTCGTTTCCCAGAGCTGCCTCTCACCCTGCCATCACCTCCCAGAGCACCTTCCCAAGGCTCCTGCTGGCTTCCCCAGGGGAAGCCTCTCCCTCCCACCAGCCCTGTGCAATCCAGATAACAGCGTGCCACGCTGCCCACCATGCCACACAGCCTGCAGTGCCAGCCTGCAGCATTTGCTGGCAGGTTCCCTGTTACCATGGCAATGCTGTCAAGGTTCAGATAACATTTTCCTCCATCTCAATTTCTGCTGCTGCTTTATTTTTCCCCCCTCTCGGTGCTTTGCTGGCCACGCCAGCGCAGCCCACCTTGCGAGGCAGCTGGGAAAGGGTTAGAACACTGCTCTGCCGTCAGGGCCGCGGTCACATTGCATGAAGTCCTTGCTCAGGAATAACAGCATCAGATCTTCTGTCACAACAGAGGTAAAGCCAAAACCAGCAAGCAGATACCAATAAATCTTCCACTGTCTCTTCTCATTAGACTTAATCACAGGGAAGAACCCAAAAGACCTGAAACATTTTTGTTAAGCGAAAGATTTTTCAATTTTTTTTTTAAATTTTTTTTTTTTTTTTTAAAGAAAGCCTCACAGTACGGAGGGGACAGCCATGGCTACAGCTCCTTGTCAGCACTGTCTCGCTGCGGGCATTGCTCCCATGCTCAGGCCCCCTGGCAGCTCCTCTGTCTGCCCATCCTCTCTGCTCAGTCCCCCATCTGCAACCCTCCTCTCCAGAGGGGCAGCAGGGCAAGTGACACCTGCCTGTGTCACACCTGCATGGACAGCCCACCCCAGTGCCCAGCACAAGCCACCTGGGCAAGGAGGAAGCCCCACAAGAACGTCTCCCTGGGGCCACGATCCCTTTTCACCCAGGTGCTATTTCCTGGTGGCCTCCATCCAGCTTCTCCATAGCAACATCTAGACATTAAATATAGATACGTCCCCAAACCGCCTTTGCAAAAATGCCACCTCTCCCTGCCACAAACAGGCATTTTCAGGGAATACCACATTTCTCCCTTACTCATCTTCAAACGAAGAAACTGAGAAAGCAGCTAATTAGGAGTGGTCTAGCATCATCTGCATCCCAAGCTGTTAGCTAGCTGATGAGCCACTAAATTATTTTTCAATCTGTGCTGAACTAGGGCTTCAGATGCTGAGGGACAACGCCTGCTCCCCAGGACAGCCGGACAGTGCCAGAGACTCGGCTACCAGAGGTTGCTCACACTGAGGAAGGAAAGCCCGAGGCAAGGAGCTGCTGGCACCGGGGGCGGGCAGGAGCAGTACCCACCTCACTGCCCTTGGAGCATGGACAAGGTGCACGGGAACAGCTGCCGCAGCAAACCTCAGCACAGAGGATGCTGCTCAAATGCCTTCCTGGGGATCATTAATGCTTGTAGAGAGGAGAAGAGGAAAGACAAGGAAAGGAGGACAGCTAGGACCATCGAGGAGGGCCAAGGAGAGCCTGGCACCCAGGTCTCATTGCCAGGCAGCAGAGGAAATGAGGGCAGAAAATTCAGAGCCGCAGAGGCAGGTTGCAGCCACGGTGCTGGGCAGGATGCTAACAGAGCATGGCACTGTGCGAAAGAGGGGGTACTGCTGTGCCTCCCAGAGCCGCAGCCCCCACTGTGTCCTGGGACTCTCACACAAAAATACTGGGGCTCTTGACTTACCTTTTCTGCTCCAGCCTGGGCATTTCTGAGTCAACATGGTATGCACCCATGCTCTGCTCGCCCACTTCATGACTCCCCATGGCATCCTCAGCAATGCATCTCCAGCGAGTTCAGTAGCAGGGTACAGCTCCTTATTCCTGCCAGTTGTGTGAAAAGCAGACAGGGGGGTGAGAGGAGTCAGGCTGACTCCCTGGCTGAGGAAAGAGCTGAATCTTTATTGGACACTACTAGCAGATGTGAGACATTACAGGAAAAGCTACAGTGACACCCATGAGACACCTGGTGAGACATCCCAAGCTTTCTTGACCCCAGCCTGGGGAGGCTCTTCACACAATGACAACAGGCCACCTTTAGCTGGGGTTTCCAGTCTCTTTCCTACAAAGACATTGCTACCTGATCCTTGGGCACCTCAGTCCTTTAAGCCTGGGGTGCAATAGGACAGGGGTGAGGGACCTTTCTGCAGTAAGCAGAGGAGGCTGGAGCAGGCTGAAGGCACTGCATACACAGACAGGCTCGGTGGGCTCCTGGGCACCTCAAGTGATGCTACAACTGCGGCAAACCCTCTTTCAGAAAGCCCAGGCCTGCTCGCTGGCAGCACAAGGTGGAAAACCTCCAAAACAGTAACGCGTTCCCCTCCTGCAACCTGCCTTGCGCCTGACCCAGCCTGTGCTTCCAGCACCAGGGACTCAGGAGGCCAGGGACTTCTCAGAAGCCCATGCTTCAGTTTCTCACAACCCTTGCGGGATTTTCCTGCCATACATNTTTTTTTCTAAGCTGCGTAGTTGTTTGGCACCCATGACATCCTACAGCAAGCAGGTCTGCTGCTTAATGGCACTTTTTCTGTTACCAAAGAAAGGGAATCACCTTTTCTGCATGCAACGGCCATCTGCAACCAAGTAGTCGGTTGCAGGAAGCATGGCTCAAGTCCTCTGGCAAGTCTCTGATCCAGGACAACAGGCCACGCTACTACTCAGTACAAATAAAGTAGAGGAGGTAGAGCAGCACTGTATGCAATTACAACTGAGAGCGCCCTGAATTAAATGGAGAACTCAGGCAATCAGAGCGATCCCTTATCCAAACACTGAACCCCATGGAGATGAGGAGATCAGCGCTTGGGTCGCTGTCCTGACTCCAAGCAAGCCGTGCGCTGCTGGCAGTCAGGGTTTTTCTCCTTGCCATCCTTGATTTACAAGAGTGGTACTTTGGCAATCACCCTGACGATACTGATTAGCTGACGCTGGGACATCGTTCCAGGAAAGGCAATCCATTTATCAAAGTGCTTGCAGCTCCCAGTTCAAGACAGGTGAAGTACTAATAAATATCGAGCAAAGCAAGTGAATCAGACTCCAAAGTAGCTTAATAAATAAAAGGCTATTAAAAAAAAAAAAAATCTGCAGATGCTTGTGCCAGCCTTTCTTCTCCAGCAGCAGCTCTGGGTGCTGGTACTTTGCATTCCCATTTCACAGGAACGACTCACTGGGAGAAACTCCTCCTCTTTACATTGCAAAATCCAAACTGCAGAAATGTCCTGCTGAGATGAAATTGCAGATCGTTGTTTTACTGGGTAAAAACCAGCGCAGAGTCACATCCAGGTCCAAATCAGAGCTAAACACGTGCAGCTCCATCCTCTCAAGCTGACATTCTGAAGGCTAAAGGTCCAAAGCACACCGCAGGCTGCACAGACTTGGGCCAATTGAAAAGTAAGTGCTGTCTGGCAAAGAAATGAGCTGCTAATTTATTGAAACGCTCTGCAAAATAATTGCATTTGGAACCCTTCAGCTGTCCTGGGTTTGTGCCTTCGTGCAGGAGTGCAACTTCAAGAGATGGGACATAAAAGGGAGCGGAAAACCAAAGAGATCTTTGAAGCTAGCCCAACAGAGCACACAATCAAACTGCCAGCTCCCACCCCATGCAGGCAAAGCCTCACAGCTCCCATGGACAAGCAATTAAGAAACAAATCAGCCCTGTTTGTTTTCACCGAGGTGAGAAACACCTCCAAACCTGGGGGCGATTTCTGTTCCTTCAGACAACTCGCTCACAGCAAGTAGCATGAGGGCAGGGGACGCAGGGAGGGAAGAGTGACCACGCCATGCCCTCTCCTCCTGCTACGTGGGGTGGATCGCACACCACAGCGCGGCCCTGCCCCATGCCTTTCTTTTGTTTCAGGGCTGAACAGTTCTCACCGAGATACTCCCTGGTGGGTGCCTGCTCTCCTCCATCCAGCATGGGAATAGGGGGCTGGTCTGGGGAGGGCTGTGGAGGTGCTGAAGTCAACTACAGCAGAGATCTGGTCTCTGAAGTACATTGGTCAGACTTCAAGTCACAGCTGAGTTGGTGGCACTACACGGGCCTGTATGGGGAAGGAGGTCCTCATCACAGTGCCCTGGCTTGTCACCCAGCCTCCCTGCTGCCAACCTGTTCCTCACAGCTGGGCTGGAGCGTTTCTCCTCCTGCTGCCCAGGTGCCTGTTAAAGTTCAAGGGATGAAAAATTTATCAGCCATATGTTACTCCTCTAATTAGGCCCTTTCGTCCTGTTTTAGCAGAAGGCAGGTTTCCCTTTCAGCTCAGGTGAGTCAGCAATGGCTCTGGAAGGGATTTCCTCCTGGAAACCCTTTACTGAACAGCTGTTGCTTCCCCAGCGCATCCCAATCTGTACAGGCATCCTCCAGACAGCAGCACAGAGGGATGCAGAGCCCAGGGATGCTCAGCCTCTTGGGTAATTGCCACAGCCCTTGCTAAGCACCCAGGAATGGTGTCAAGGGACATGGTGTACTTCAAGCTGTAAGAAATGAGCATGTGCAAGATCTGCACTTGAACAAGATGGGGCATCTCAGCTGGGGCAGCCATCTCCACAGCAGGGAACCGCTGAGGGGACGCTATGGTCTACAGGGATGTACCAAACCATGAAGTGACCAAAGAATGGGGACAGGACGCGTGTGGAGCAGGCTGTGTGCCCCAAGAGCATCCACAGCGCAGGGCTCTGCTGGGGTGCCACTCAGGGCCAGGTGTCGCGGTACACCCAGGGAGCAGGGCTGGACCTTGGGGTTGGGAGTGTAAGCAGAGAGCACTCAGATTTCCAACTGGATGAACAGATACAGCACAATGAAAAGCAAAGTGGAGAAAGCAGCCTGGACCGCAGAGGAGGAAAGGACTGAGGAGGGAATGGGTTTAAGTCCAGCCCCGCCATCTCCAGTCTGTGCTCTACCACTGGCTCCCAGGCGCTTTCACAGCACTTGCACTCACGCAGGCACAGAGGAAGGATGGGGTCACTGCTCTGTGAGTCCAGCAACACAAAGAAAGGTTCAGAACTCTTCTCGCTAGAGCTGGCTGGTTTCCCTCCCCCCATCAAGTGGGTCTTCTCTGTGCCTCTGTCTCCATCTTCCTCTTGGGCCATCTCCTGGATCAAGGTTGTTGCACAAAGCCAGAGTAATTGCCCTGCCTTGGAGTGCTCTTCTGAAAATCAGTGCATTCAAGAAAATGTGCCTTTGAGGTCCTCTCGTGCCCAGCGGTTGGGGCCATCCCAGTCTCAGGGACAGAGCTTGTATTCACACTCTGCGAACAACACGGCATTCAGCAGAAATGAAGAGACAGTAAATTCAGAAGTGATGAAAAAAAAAAAAAAAAAGCGTCTTTTCACACAATTTGCCTTGGGGAACTCAATGTCATATGATGTGGCCAAGGGCAGGGACTTGTGGGATCAAACAACTGCTGAGCTGACCCTGGATATTTCTGTTACTCATACCAAAAAAATAAACTACATACAAATGGGGAAAGCCCACTGAGTGAACCACACGCAAGCACCAAAAGTCACTCTGGCTGTTCTGCCTACAAAGCACCACACTGGAGAAGACTTCCCAAGGAGAGACCGCCTTTTCTGGGAACAGGTTGCGGGAATAACCTGGATGGGGACTAGAGGGCTTCTCGCAGCTTTCCCTGAGGCTCCTGGTACCAGCTGAAGCCACCCTGGCTGAGCCAGAAGAATCCTTTGCTAGTGACAGTGGCAACCAGCACTCCCACCACAAGGATGGGTACCAGGAATTTCTCCTTCCAGACACTCCTGGAAGATCTTGCTTGTAATCAGCTTGAGCCCCCCAGATCCCCATACCTTTGCTGGGAAGATCTTGGCTCCTCATCTCTGCACCTGCCCTGCAAGGAGCTTGAGGCAGCATTCAGTCCAGGTGCTGGGCTCAGGGTCAGGGCACTCGCAGCTCCAGCCCATGTCCCAGACTCTCTGGATGGCACCACCAGGTGCGGCTCCTGGTCGTGGCCTAGTCTGGTCTTTCCCTTTACTGCAGTTGATGCAATAAATGGCTCTACAGCAGTAGTGTGGTTGATCATCAAAACCAGCACTGGAGAAGGTGTGAAACTATATGAAGACGTACTGAGTCAGTCAGGATAAAACTTGGGCTTGGAAAGACCAACCCTACTTCCCAGTCCCATTTCATATCAAGGGTCTGATCTTTTGCTTGAGGTGCAATGATTTACAAGATCCTAAGACATGCCTAGATTTTTTAATAACAGTACAGTTGGCGAGAGGGACAGAGGCTTGCACCGGGAACTTATAAAAGACACTGTTTCCCTTTTAAACTGCAGAAGGAGAATGCAGGGAAAGGTCTGGAGCAGAGGTTTGGCCCTGGAAGAGCTGGTGCAGTAAAACATTACCTGCAAAGGAATAATATGCCAGTAAGAGCCCCCAAATACCTTCAACTATTGCAGCTTCCGTATGAATACTTACAGTGCGTTTCCTCGGGTGACAGTGCCGCAGCCTCTGGGTACTCCGGGACAGGATGGGGGATGCTGCTGGAGCCTTCGTCCCACCACGAGCACTGCCGGGCAACCCCAGGCCAAGGGGCAGGCAGAGGTTTTCCGAGCTGTATTCCCTTGGCTCCCCCGCGCTGCAGAGGACCCAGAGAAGCAAGTGCGAGGGGAGGTCACGTAAACCAGCTCTGAATCACTGCAGGTTTGTCGGGTTGGTTTTTCCTTTTTTTTCCTTTCCTTTTTTTTTTTTTTTTAAAGCTGGTCAGATAAATGTTTTGAAAAGATGTATTAAAGCCATGGCTGCTTTCTCCAGGGAACTATCAGCATGATTTTATTTGGCCAGAGCACGGTAACAGGGTCAGGCTGTCAGCTTCTATTAAGACTTGGATGTGCGTCACTGAATAGAAAGCGCTTGGCTATATTGCTTCTCATTAGATTGCTTTATGATAAATCTAATCATTAACTCACTACACTTGGCCTACCTGAAGGTTCTAAGGCGGGCCCTGCAGCCACCCCAGCAGGCTGCAAACCGAATGCCTTCCCCCGGGAAGGGCGGCTTCACCACAGCAGCGCCTGCGTCACAACAACATCTCGGCAAAGCTGCCACCAGCTCCCAGCATTGGCACGGCCTCTCCAACCAGCGAGGCATTGCCCTCCCTGTTCCTCACCCCAGCAGGATGCATCCCCCCCACACTTTCACCCAGGCAGATGTTTTTTAGTAACTAAGGGGTACTCATGCGCTTGACAGCTCAGCCATGTGTTGCTGCCTCGCATTTCCATGCAGCCCCTCGTTCACAGGGCACAAGCTTTCCTTTGGCTCCTGCACTGCTCCGAGGACATCGCCAAAATGAAAGCTTCCCCCCTTCTTTTAAGTCAGGCTCAGCAGATTGCTCTTGCCCAGGCTTAAAACTAACAGCAGGCTTTTGGAGAAGCACAAGGTATTAGACAGACCTGGTCATTCAGCGCTTCCAAGCGCAGCCCGGTTATCTCATGTCCCCAACAGCAAGGAGGCTGCGGGGCATCCCGAGCTCCTCTGGGGCTGGAGGAGCAGCACAGCACGACGCAGCCCTGGAAACACAATGGCAGAGTTGTTGGCCTGAATTCCCCCAGCTTGTGAATTTGACTTCTCCCCTCCAGCTCCACAGATCAAGCTCCTTGTGACCCCTCCTACGCTGCATCCAGGCATGGAAACCCCACTGCAGCTGGAATCCACAAGTATAAGCAGGGCTGCTGGGGACCCACACTGGGACTGACCCGTCCCAGCACCCCGGGCACAGGAAGCACTTGCTGCTGCATGAGAAAAAGGAGGAGAGACCAGGGTGCCACAACCAGATGTGGGCTGCTGGCTTGCTCCCTGGGAATTTGGACAGGTCTGCCTCTCATGCTTTAACGCATCCACATGAGGGACTGGTATTCCCCATCTTCATTTAAAGTAACAGAGCAGCTCTTAAAACTCCTCTGACCACCTCCTTGCTGGCCCTAGGGATGGGCAGAGAGCTCCAGACCAGCCACAGTTCCTCCCTCCTCCTCTCCTCAGGGCACGGGAGAGGACAGCCAGCCTTTCCCCAGGGACACAGGAGCGTGCCACAAACGTCTGATCAGAGATGAGGGTAATTCGGCTACCCCTGGGAATGGCAAGGGACCAAGCCATAAGGACACCAGAGGGACTGCACCAATGCCATGTGGCAAACGTGTGGGACCCATGCTGCAGCTCCCCAGCCCTCAGCTCCCAGAGCAGGCTCAGGAGAACAACACAGCCCCAGATAATGCTCTCTGTGTCTTTNTTTTTTGGCCAAGGCAGGGGCCCTCCCTGACTCTGCAGCTCCTCTGGTGCTGAGCTTAATCCACTCAGGCCAGTTCCAAGCGCATCTGCCTTGTATCCTATGGGCAACAAGGGCTTAGCATGAGCACTTTCTATTTTCATTTGTTTTAATGATCACATGAATTTATCAAAGATAATTAAGCTGCCCCTGGTTGAGGCATCCCAGAGAAGCTGCTGGAGTCCTCCTGCTCTTCCAGAGCAACTTCTCCAGGACGGGGAGGGTTCCTCCATGCAGACCCTCTGCCTGGAAACACGGCAGCAGCTAGGCTGCGAGCCATCTGTGTGTCACAGGAGTCCGTGCCCCATTCCCCAGCCTGGGCTGCACAGGACACCAGGCTGTACCATTGCCATGGTTCCTGCTGGTGGGAGATAAAAAGGTGCCAATGCAAACTAAACGCAAACAAGTGATAAAAGTGTATTCTGCAAGGTATTTAGGGAGCTGCAGCAGGGGGGTTCCTGCTGGGAAATGCAGAGCTGTGTTTTGAGCCATTGTTATCCCCATCTCCAAAGGGCATCAGTGGCTCCCACACTCCAGGTCTCTGCTGAATCCCAGCACCAGCCAGCCGCCTTCTAACATGCGTGATTGCAAGGTAAAGCAGCTTAACTGAATTTTCTCTCCCAACAAGTCAGGTGAAGTTTCAGGGCCCTGGATTAACTTGTGCACAGTAACTGGGGAAGACCTGGGGACAGCAGCAGGACGCCTGCAAGGTGATCACAGGGGCCCGGAGGTAACACAAAGCATGGGGCACGCACCCCTCTGGCTGCAGCAGGCCACGGAGCAAGTCCTTCCCACCCACAAACAACACCCCAGGGGCGCATCAGGGTATATCTGAGCAGAGAAGACACCCAGGGTGGAACCAAAGGCTCTCCTGGAATGCTGTAGTTTCCCATGCCTCGGGCTCTTGCTTTTAGGGGTTAATTACAGTCCCAGCTAACAACCTCTGTCTTTGTTGACACTGGGGGCTGGGCACCCGCAGCTGGCACCCCCACCCTCAGTGGGAAGTGGGCTGGTTTGGGACCCGCTATCTCCTCAAAAACCACACACAGAGCTGCAGCCACAGACAGGAGGCACAGCCTCCCTGCTCCAGCTAGGCTGCTCCCCTCCCCAACAAAAGGGCTGGTAACACAGTTCAAAGTTCTCCCTGGTACAAAAAATGGTCTTTGAGGGTAATTTGTTTCAGCTCAAAAGCAGCTGAAGTTAATTACACAGCAATGAAATATCACACTTCAATATTACTTAACTCCCCTTGGCTGGGCTACCCTGAAATGCTACTCTGTTTGAGATCCAGACCAAAGTGCTTTCTGATCTCCAGCTAACATCCTAGTTAAACATGGGAGAGGCAGGTAATGGGACACATGACCCACCAGAGCCCGGGAGAAGAGGTGACCAGAGCATCAGGCAGCACATGGGAGCACCTGCCAGGCACAGCCTTTGAGTTGGGTGGTGGCCAAGGGTGTTCAGTGCACCACCAACCCGTGACAAGGCTCACAGACCCTCGTGCTTTCCCTGGGGGGACGCCCGCAGCCTCCAGCCCCATGCTTTGATCTCAACTCCTGTTTGAGATTCAGGCATCTCCTTGACACCGGTGCACAGGCACTTACAGGTGATGCTCTGCATGGTGAGTAATGCTGCTGTCTGGCCCAGCAGTCAGTCATCCTGGGAAGTCCCCTGGCCACAGTCCGGCATGCCTGTCAGCACTTGGCCAGACAAGCTCTTATTCACACGTTTTTTGAGCAAGAACTTGAGCATCCTGGCCAAGGGCATTGCAGGTGTCTCCCTCCATCCTCTCTGCAGGCCCATGAAAGTCTGCTGAGAAGGATGGACCTGTCTGAAGCTCGAGCTGGGGCAGGGTCTGTAAGGCAGGGAAGTGCCTGAGGGCTGGCAACCAGATGAACAAAGGTTGCCCCACTTGCTGGTCACCCCAAAGATGCTATGTGCCCCTCTTGACCTGATGCCACTTGGGCACTTTCTCCTGATGTCTTGCTTGAGGATGACATGGAATAAGGCAACAAGGAACACAAGGCTTGTGGACACAGAGGCCAAAGCACTTGCAAAGAGAATCTGTGCAGCCCACACAAGGGCCAGGGGCTGACCCAAGGATCACCACAGCCACCACATAATATAGGGCGCCACCAAGGCCAGGAGGGTGGGAAATCCCAGGGTTGTTCTTAGCGTCGGTAACCAAAGCTGAGTTAAAAGAGCAGAGTTAAAGCGCTCTTCCAAAATGCTCAGAGCCTTGATGGTCCCAGCCCACCCCACAGCAGTCTGTGGGCCCTGGTCTGAAGCTCAGTTCCCTCTAAGCAGGCTGAAGGCCCATGCTCACTGCCATCATCCTACAGTACTCCACCAAGGAACAGGCTGCATTGCCATCTAATGGGATGTGCTGGGAAAGCCCTGTGCATCCTACAAGAAACCAGCAAGACAGGTATACTGGAGGCTCTGGAAGAGGTGGAGATGCTCACCCAGCTCCCCTGCACTGGCAGAGATCTTCTGGTTGGGACATCCCCAGCAATATAAAACAGTGCAGGGGACACAAATAAAAGAAGGACGGGGAGGATGCAAGCAGGTTTGTGTACTCAGAGCTGTGCCATGAAACACCAGCGTGAGGCAACCGCTTGTGACCCAGCGGTATCACAACCCAGATCTGAGCACAAAGGGAAAAAGTTTACTGGGTATCAAAGTCATTTTCCCTTCACTGCCTCCACGGCTCGTAAAAGTTCCTGCCAGTGGAGTGTGCTTAATATTAAGTTCTGAGGGAGCGGATATGTTGTCCAGTTAAACATGCCTCCTTGCCAAAATGCTGCACGGAGACAGACACCGAGGGGAAAACCAGACCTGCAGGCACTCCGGCGACAGATGTTAAGTCCCTGGGGTGGCAATAAGCATGGCTAAGAAAGAAAAAGTTGTGCCACAAAAGTATGAGACCAGTCGGGCAAAGGCCAATGCTCTATGTCTGCTGCAATCCCAGATTTGCTGCCTGTCCACCTGTCTCCCCATGCCCAAGAAAACCAGTCATGCAGGAGGCTGGGAAGCAGCCCTCCCGCTGAGCTCCTCGCTGGAAGATGCGGCAAGCTAGCCATGTCTCAAAGTAAAGAGCCACCAAAACATTTCCTGGGAAGAGCCCACACCACTCACCTTCAACCTTTCTGCATGAACACCTTGTGAGAGCACCTGTGGGTGCAGAGCCTGCCACCACCGCCTGCCCCTTTTGCCTCCCACTACAGACACTGGGAACAGCAGGGCTGTGCTTCACCCGATGTCATCGACCCAAATGGACACAGGTTACACAGGAGCAGCCCCAGGACTTACCAACCTGGCCTTACTTTGCATGGGGAAGACTCAGGGCTATCCGTGGAAGTGGCAGCAGTGTCTGAAGCTGCTGATGGAATTTGGGAGCTCGTCTTCTCAGAGATGCGTAGTGGCACACAGAAGTCAGAAGAGAGTGTCAGACGTGCCGGTGTATGTCAGGAAGCCATCCCCACAAAACTGAACACACATTCTTCCACCCCACTGCTCTCCATCACCACACAGAAAGCAACACAGCACCAATCTGTCACAACGACCCTTCACAGGGAACTGCTGAAAGCTGCAAGGATCCTGACTCTTGAATTAATATATTGGAAAAAGTCACCTGAAAGCGATGCTTGACCTGAATGCCCTGCCAGAAGGGTCTGCTCATTTCCCTAGTCCTGCCCAGGGACTGGTGGTTGGTCTCTATCACCAACTTACAACCTAGCACAACCCAGACCATCATTAGGAAGCAGCAGAGGCATCAGCTTTGATGCTTCACCCAAGTTTGGTCCCTCACATCCCTTCTTCTCTGTCAAGCTGAAGCAGTTTCTCTTTCTCACTTGTGTCCAGAGCAAGCACTCTAGGGAGAAGTCAGAAGGGATTTGTGAGACCACTCAGAGACCATGGTGGGTTTGGTTTCTCATTCTCCTTGAAGGGGCAGCCTCTGCCCACACCAGCTTGACTTCCAGGACCATTTCAGCTGGCAGGACAAACCTGGCTCATCCATCTCATCTCACAGAGAGCACTGCATTAGCAGAGGGAGCACACAGAGTGAATCCAGGGTGGAGCGAAGATTAAAGCTGTGCCATGGTTTTGGCCACAGTCCTACCACACGCAACATCAGCCAGAAGTCCAAAACCCAGTTAACACCGCATTAATCACAGATTCTTCAGAGTTGGAAGGGACCTCTAGAGATCATCTAGTCCAACTCCCCTGCTAATGCAGGATTGCCTAGAGCACATCACTCAGGAATGCATCCAGGCAAGTCTTGAAAATCTCCAGAGAAGGGCACTCCACAACCTCCCCGGGCAGCCTGTTCCAGGGCTCTGTCACCCTCACCGTAAAGTTTTTCTGTGTATTTGAACGGAACTTCCTATGTTCCAACTTGTGCCCATTGCCCCTCGTCCTGTCACTGGGAACCACTGAAAAGAGCCTGGCTCCATCCTCCTTCAGCCCACCCTTCAGATACTTGTAAACATTAATCAGGTCTCCCCTCAACCTTCTCTTCTCCAGGCTAAAGAGTCCCAGCTCCTTCAGCCTTTCCTCATAAGGGAGATGCTCCAGTCCCTTAATCATCTTAGTTGCCCTTCGCTGGACTCACTCCAGCAGTTCCCTGTCCCTCTTGAACTGGGGAGCCCAAAACTGGACGCAGTATTCCAGTTGTGGCCTCACCAGTGCAGAGTAGAGGGGGAGAATGACCTCCTTCGACCTGCTGGCCACACTCTTCCCTATGCAGCCCAGGATTCCATTGGCCTTTTGGGTAACAAGGGCACATTGCTTGCTCATGGATAATTTACTGTCTAACCAGGACCCCCAGACCCTTCTCCTCAGAACTACTTCCCAGCAGGTCCACCCCTAACCTATACTGGTGCTTAGCATTCTTCCTCCCCAGGTGCAGGACCTTGCACTTGCTTTTGTTGAACCTCATTAGGTTCTTCTCTGCCCAGCTCTCCAGCCTGTCCAGGTCATGCTGGATGGCAGCATGGCCCTCAACCCTGCACCTCACTTCTACCCCGCCATGGGTAAGCTGGGCCTCAGCTAATCCCCCAAAAGATGCCATAACCACTGATAACCTGTCAAGATCTCTCTCCCTCCCAGTTCCCAGCAATGACTCCAGCAGCAGGCAGCTCTTTCAGAATAGAAGATGAAACCACGTCTAGGTACCGAAGTAAATTCTCAAAGGCAAACAGACCAGTGGAATAGCTGTTTCTTTGAGTGTTGCAACCAGGACTTTATTCTGGGAGTAGGAAACAGCTTATACAGCAGCCAGGGCTTCTGGGAAGGGAAAGCCAGGACAGACAGACTCCACACTCCTGTCTCGGCCACTGCGGACAACAGGAGCCTGAGTTCTACCCACATCCAACAAAGATAAAATTGGCAAGCGATTATATCAAATTCCTTCGTCCTTCTTCCTTCAGAGGCTTGGGTCTCTCCTGTAACCAGGCAGAGACCAAAATGCAAGAGCAGCAAATGGGGTGTCTGTCACAATGGCAAATCCCACCCTGCTCAGCAGTGGCTCCCACCAGTTTCTGAACACATCTCTTACAAGATGATAAAAGTCAACGTTGTCTCCCAAAACACCCAGAGACAAACGGCAGGCACCAGCAAATGGGTCATGCCAGGGGTGGACAGGTCATGCCTACTTTATCTTAGCACTCTTTTGATTGATTTTTTGCTTGCATCAACTCCCTTTACACAACAGAAACTCTGTGAACTTTATATGTAAGAATTTCATTCCCCAAAAAGGAAATAAGCGCCCATACAAAGTCATAATCGGTTTGGACCAGCCTTCTTGTAAGCAAGAAGAACCAGAAGAGAGCAAACTTGTACATCAGTGGCTCAATAAATCACGCTTACATCTTATTTTGTGTAATGCAGAGTGGCACCATAATGCAACACAACCCTGTCCCCCCAAAGAGCTGATTCCCCACTTTCTGCCAGAGCCCCATGAGAGCTGAAAGGAAGACACCTGCAGCAGTGAGATAAGGAACCCAGAGAAACCAAAATCCTTGCTCTGCCACAACCTTTAGCCCACAGCTGGGAGAAACACACTCCCATTTGGCATGCCTGTAACCCCACACCCAGCCAGATCCACCAGCGATCCTTCCTTGGTCTCACACTCACGTTTCTCCACCTCCCTCACACCTTCTGTGTAGAGACACAGCTGAGGGTTGGGATCACTCTCCTGTAGGTGCAGGAGCCCACACACCAACTGGCAGATGCAGCACCACTGTCTGGGATTGTGTCTCCAGGCCATGCTCCATGAACTGCTGATCCACAAGCAGGTGGAGGAATGAGGTGTGGTGTCTGCCTCTCCTGGAGGGAACCGCAGCGGCTGCCACAGATTTCAATGCCTGGCTACCTTTGAAGACACTCAGTACCCACTAAGCTAATTGAGACAAAAGTTTTCTCAGGTATGTAAAATTTAGGTATCATTTGTGCCTGTAGGTTTTGTTTGGGAGGGTGGAGAACACCGGCAGGAATCAAATAGTCAGGAGTGGTCCCATCAGATAGAAGCAGCTAGGCTGGGCTCCAGCACCTGCAGAGGAATTACACAGCACCAGCAGACAACGTGCTTGTTTTGATCTTGCTGTGAAGATGTATTTGGCAAACAAAAAACTTAAAAGCTGGGAACCATAGCAGAACCTGCAAGTTTCATGCCATCCTGCTGCCTGTGATGCTCACGCAATGATGGTATCAGAGCCGCAGCTATGTAAAGAATACTGCCCTCTTATCAGGGTTAAAAGGGTCAGAGCAAATTAAGCGCTTCTCACAGAGTGGCTATGAGGGGAAGTAGTTTCCCTATGTCAGGAAAGCTCTCTGGCATGAGCTCCTTTCTCTAGTACGATAGGTATCTTCAACCCATGACACCAAAACTGGAGGAAAGCAGTCCCCTGGGTGGCCAAGTCCTTGCTCATCACTGCAGCAAGATGGAGATATGGCATCGTCTCCCCAGTACAGCAGACAGACAAGCTGGGACCACAGAACTACACCTTTCTGGCAGGGAAACCTAGACCCCGCCTCCCTTCAGCCCTGAGGAAAGCATCAGAGAACACAGTTTTGAATGCCCATCCTACCTTTCAACAAGCATTTTACAAAACACTCATTTTGCACACGAGCTAAGCAGGGTCATGGGAGGCAAGACACTCAGACGGGCTGTTTTGACCAGACGGGAACTCCCAGGGCCATGCACCTCCAAGAAGCTTGCCCAAGACCACATGCATGTCAACAGAAGGCCAGGAACATACACAAGAGTCAATCCTTTTCACCAACCCTTGGACCTCCCCCTTTCCTCCAAGACCTCCTTGAATGCAGATGGCTTCTGAGGCTCTCCATAAGTGCTCAGCTTACGCTAAACCCAAGCAGGAATATTTCTGGAGAGCGGCATGTCAGGTTACAGTGTGCCATCCCACCTCCCCTCTGCTCTGGTTGCTTCCATTAACTTTTGCACAAATTATTTGTTTTGCCCAGTCTTTTGTAAACAACATTTGAAGCCAGCTGGGATTTGTTGGGCACCTAAATTACACTTGCTCAGCAAGCTCTTCTACACAAGGCATTTGTTTTGCTCGTGGTGAGGGCACAACAGTGCACATCCTCTCTTTCGCTGCAGCAGCATAGGCTCTCTTCTTCCACCGAACTGAAGCAGCACGGTTAATATCCAAACCTCACTGCTATTAAAACATGAAAGCTACACTTGAAAGGAGGAAGGGGAAGAAGAAACTCACTGGCTCTCTTAATTGCAGCCCTGGGCCAAAAGTCACTGCTGAAGAGCACAAGGGAGGCAGGGGCAGGTGAGGAGTCAATACCTCAAGCTGAAGCGCAAAGCATGAGGCAGCTGACACACATGCAGGTATCTTCAGCACACAGGGTGACCTTGTCACACCCTGGACCATTTCAGCTGTCCTCCAGCTGAGAAGGAAGCTATTAATGGACATATTGGGAACGCACAAACATGCGCCAGTCAACCACAGCAAAGGCCAGAGGGGGATGGTTAAGAGACCAAATCTGAAATGCGGTAAGCCAAGTTTTTAGAGTGGGACAGGTGTTGGCAGGAAATCACAGGCTCCTGAGGCTGAGAGGCAATCTTCACAACCTCACCTGAGGCTGCAGCATGTCAAGCCTTCATTTTGGTTGGCAGGACCCATTCCCACCCACCTCCTTTTTCCTTCCACCCTTCCTGTGCAACCAAAAAGTGAACCCAAAGGAGAGTTAATCACTGGACTAACCAACTGCAGACATTGGGAAAGCCAGTGGTTCTGCCCATAAAAAGTGGCCAATGGCTATAAGTGAAACACCACCATTCCCAGGAAATCTGCCTTTGTAAAGGAGGCAGAATCGAGCATGGGACATGGCAGGCAAGAGGCCAGCTTTGCCATGCATTCACATAGGCAGTAGGAACTCTGTAGAAGCGGACAGACTGCAGATGATATCACATGTGCACCTACACAGAAGCATGGAGAGGACTTGAGCCTTTTTATCTTTTCCAATCTAACAAAGAACTCGAGATAAATTCATCCAACTGGCACAGCACAGTCTTCAAAATCCAAAAAAACTTTACAGCAGGTTTGCTAAGAGATGTTTTTTTGAGGCACTGGGAGTGGGAAGGAGGGAAGAGAAAAAAAAAAAACAACACAGTAACGCTCCTTCCTACAGCACAGGGAGAGAAAGTTATTTCACAGATTTAGTTTATAAGCAGTTTTACTTTTAAAGCAGAGTTAAAACCAGGATAAAGAAGTAGGCTCAACGTGCATCTTGTCATACCACACTGCTTGCCATACAAGCCAACTCTGCTTTTCCTGACTGGAATTAAATTCCTTTACATCCAAAGCTCAGCTCTCAGCGTGCTGCTGGAGCAGGCAGGGAAGGATCTCAGAAATTCTTTGCACCCCACTACAGCAAAGTTGAACACAACAGCTTCACCAGTGCTACACACAGCACAAAATGCCTTTCTAGGAGGTCCACCACCAGGTTGCATGCATGTTGCCAAGCCAAGTCCAGCACCTGTAGAACACAGCAGTACTGAGATGGAGGACACCTGTAAAAACAGATCCACACTACTCCAAAGGCAACCTAAAGCCACAACAGATGTTCTTTTCATCTCCATGCGCATTACTGACTGCTTCAAGACAGCACTCCGGACAGGTAAAGAAAAGCTAACGCTAATTGCTCAGGATCCCACTGCAGACAAGACGATCGTGGCTCAGGGGCAGGTCCCCAGGCATGAGATCACTAAGATACACCTTCCTGGGGGAGCCATGGGATTAGCAAACACGCTGCTGAGCTGCAACACACATTGGTCCAGTGCCCCAAACACCAGCCTCTGCAAGATGAAAACGCACACAGATCTTGTAAAGTTCAAAAAAAAAAAACCGCACAGCCTTGCAGGACTGACTACACAAGTTCTGCTGCGTTTCCACCGAAGTCCAAGGCACAGCGCTGGCCTTACACCCCAACACTTGCTTGTCACTGTGAAGCCACCAGCTACATCAGCACAGGGTGGCACAGTGGCACCAAAGCAGAGTCAGTCCTCTTGTGACCACAGATGAAACTCTAAAGCCATAAAACACGGAAACAAAGAGCTAAGAGATCAGTGAGAACTACATTTCTAGCCCACTGCTCATTTATTTCAGTATCTAACCAGGCCCCCAAGGCTCTTGTTAAGGGAGTCTTTTCATACAAGTTTTGATACGGGAAGGGGCATGGGCAAGACTTGGCTGCTTAATTCAAAGGCATCGCCCTGAATGCCTGGCAGCACTCTAACTCGGTGATTGAAGTAGTTAGCCCCTTGCTGGAAACGCAGAATTACTGCGGACTCAATCTGGACAGCATTGCTTGAACCAATGCCAAGGTGCCTCATTTCTGTGACTAACCAATACCAAATGAATAATTTCTTTAAAAGGAACTCCAACTTGGACTTTCAGGGACTTGCAAAAATAATAATTACGTTTGTCTTTCAGACCCAACAAACATTTTGTTCTATAGTGGCCATTAGAAGGAAGAAGCTATGAATACAATTGCTGGCAATTATTTTGGGGTNTTTTTTGTTTTTTTTTTTTTTTTTTTTTTTTTTTTACTTTTAGGCACAGACATTTTGTTATTTAAATTGAGATCAACACTTATTTCCGTCTCTCAATGAAATTTTTTATGCTTGTCTGCTTTGATGGCCATGTCCAGTAAGAGGTTTTCAGAATATGATGCAAGCACAGGTTTTTTTTTTTTTAGCATATGCACTCTAATGAGACTAATAAAACACCATGCATGACAGAGCAAGAAGTTAACTTTGTGAGAGCCAGAAAGATACAGGTTTTAATTTCTCTTGATTCAGCAGAACAAGAACAATCCCGTATAATGTGCCACAGTCTTGATGAAGAGGAAGTTCAGCGCTGATCTTCAGTCTGCCCCTGTATTACCAGATCACTTCGCTATCACACACTGACCATCACACATCCACAGACAAAGCACCCTGAATTCCTCAGGGAAGAACAAACCAAAATAAAGTGATTTCCCTTCTAGGAGTCTATTCTCTTATGTTGTAGCTGGAAGATTATTTAACCTGCAATTCCTTGGCACTACACAATTGACATGGAGCAGGCACGCTGAACTCAGGATCTTCTTCACTCAAGTTCCATGGTCCATCGCAGTTTGGGCTCCAAGGGGACGCAGATCTTATTTCAGCCAGATCCACTTGTCACCAACATCAGCATTGTAGCCTTGCCTAAAATTGCGACCAGGAAGCTAGAGAAAGCAGAAAGTTCAGTCAGAAATATTTCTCTTTTCACTCTTCATGAAACCTTTTCTGATTCTTTATGAAATACCTCGTGGTGCAACACGAAGTACTCTTACACAACATAATTATTAGCACTTGTAGAAAAATCACTCCCTCCGAAAAATGTGAGCTGTGCAGCTAGGGGCGTGGACAAAAACCACTGTATCATAGCATATATAAAAACTAGGCCAACATGTCAGCAACACAACAGCATACCCCACCTGGATTCATCTACTTCTCCCCTACACACCCCAGTTCCCAGTTTTCATAGGAGGTGACCCCTCTAATCATAGCACGTAGAAGAATTATTGAATCAGTCAGTAGAATCTCATGACAAAATAGGAACACAGTATTAAATACATGAAATATTTCATGCACGAAATACTGAGTTAATTACTACATTATATTAAACCATTCAAATGAAATTGTGTATTTAGCCTTCAAGAATTGAACTTAACTTTATTAAAGCAAAAGCAGCATCTGCCTGTCTTCATAAGCAAAGCCAGAAACCATTCTTCCTGGAAAATCTGAAGTTTCTCAAGCCCCATACCCAAATTTCACTGGTACCCTGGGACCTAAGCGACAGCCTTCACTCTCTGCCTCTGAACCTGGCTGACCTTTCAAGTCTGCAATTCTTCTGCACAGGCCTTTAACACTGCTGGGAGCAGCCTCCCCCCAGGCACCTCGGACAAGCAGGTTCACCTGACTGACCTTTCTGCACCCACAGTTCCCAAACCAGGACTTGGGGAACCATGGTGCTGCCACACAAAGTCACCACTCCATATGGTTCATTGCACATTGCTGTACGCAAGATGGCAAAGGGCTGGAGACTGCAGCAGGGAAGCCTTTCCTTCTGACAGCATCTCATGAGCTTGGGCTGGTTGTACAGGTCACAAGAGGATCACACAAGGAGCTGTTTAAGCCTAGCAAACCAAGAAACACATTGCAGACGGAAAGGCTGGATGAACTGGAGCACTGGGAGGGGAACATCAGAGGCACTAGGAAAGCTGGCGGGTCTGCACCCTCACCAGGAAAGCAAGCTGTCACTGAGATGAGAGAAAATGGAGGTGAATAGCAGTAGCCTAAATAGTCTTGGCATTTAGGAGTTCAAGGAGTTGCATCTAGACCTAGAGACAAGGATCTGTTACTTCCAAGTCTGTGACAAGATGTGGGAGACTGAAGCACACAACCCCCTTCCTGGTGGTCCATTTAACTGGCCAAACAGGCGTCCTACAACAAAAGCCATCCACAGGGTTCAGGGGGAAGAGGACACGCACAGCTGTGCGGATCATGCATGGGGATGGAAAGCCAAGCCTGGCCCTCTCAGCACGCTGCCACAATGTGAGAGCACTCGGGCAACATTATGGACAAGAGAATCCAGTGGCTAGGCCACTCTGCCTTCAGCATTAAAGATATGGGAAATGAGACTGTTTAAGTAGCAGCCATTTCAAGGGAATCACAGATGCAGCACACAGGACTACAAGAGAAAGACTGCCAGTACGGTTAAAATAGCGAAGCCCCCTTACGCAGCGTATGTGCTCTGTCTGCAGGCGAGGAAAGCGCTCCTCCAGGTGAAGCGGACTGCATCGAGTCTGCAAAAGCATGCTTCTGTGACAGAAGGTTTACCTCAAGTGTGCCAACAATGCTGTCACCAAAATAGTCTCCTACCAACTTGCATCGCAAAAGCAACACAAATTTTTAGTGCCATTTCAGCCTGAATTAACACAAAACAGGCTCTGTACCCACTAGATAACTAAGCCACGCAAAGAAAAGCTGCCAGCGACAGATCAGTGCATAGAGTAGCTGCTTTGGCAATTACTCTGAACTGAGTGATCCTACAGAGGAAACAGATGTAGATACATCTCAACCTCTGAGTCTCAGGTGTTAGAGCAATCCCCTTCAGAAAGTACCGACCATGACCTGAAGCACCGGATGGTCGCTCCAAAAGCGGAGTCTATCTCCAGAACCCTTTCTTCCTATCTCCAGGAATGAAAGAGAAACAGAACAGAGCGTTTGAGATACAATAATGGAATCAAGACATAAACCACCAGGAAAAGCACGTGAGTTTTGTGAGAAAGCCTGAAGCCAGCAGAGTTGCTATAATAAAACCCTTCCTTTAAAAATAAGCCATCCACTGGCACCCTTCACCAATAATTAAGCACAGATCATCTACTCATCTCCACACAAACACTGGTTTCACACAGTACCCCTGACTTGTCCTGATGATTTTTCCTTTCAAAAAACTGTAAGAGTATCCTGTTTGAGAGCTGCCCCGCAGAGAGAAGCAAGACCCAGTCTTGATGAAATCTACACTCAGGCCACAAAAACCAGCTAATTAATCCAGGATGAAGCCTGGTGTTTTGAGGAAGGGGGGGGTTCTTTTTATTTTTTTTATTATTATTTGAAGGTCAGAAAATAAGACACTTCTTTCCCTAAAACATGAAGCTAACGGAAGACTTCTACCTCCTTCGTGAGGCATTCCCCACCCCACCTTGTCACAAGCCATTACAAGCCACTCTTGATCAGTTTTTCTAAAGCTTTTCATTCAAAGTTGCCTTTAATGTCTTGTCTAAATATCAGAAGAAACCATGCAGTCCTGTTCAGAGTTACTCCCGCTGCGCAAAGAGATACCAGATGAAAATAAACGACTACTATCTCTGCCCTGCAAATTTGCAGTGGTGAGCGAGGAAGGATATCAGACCTGCTGTGACCAGCCTGTACCTATTAATTCTAGCACAAAACCAGCTCTCCCTGGTCCTCTCCAGGCAGCACCTAATTGGCCCTTTGATACTTCAAGAGATTCCCAGTAACCAGATTATTAAAGCAACAGGAGCTCTCTGGGAAAACACAGTTTACAGCTTCATTTCTGGGTAAATCTGCCCTCTTTAAAAGATACAATATCAATCCCAACAGAATTCAAATTCATTGTCCAAAACAAATTCCCCATGTGCCTTTGGTTAAAGACATGCAATACATCAAAGTGAATTTTATAATAAGTATTCATCCATACTCCAGCGTTCTCAGTGGGCCTTGGCAAAAGCAGTTAAGTATTGGGATATGTTACAGCCAGGCTTTCAAAATAGCACAAAAAACGGGAAGAGGAAGGCACAGTAAACAAATCCCATATCACGGTATTACATAGGAAGCAGAATGATGTGAATTTTACGTTCTGTGCACTATCTGCAGCAGGTACAGGTAATACAGACGACTTCCCAAGAACAGGCTCTTTAAAGCTCACTTTTTACAGTTGCGTCCATAGCAAAAAAATGTACAAAACTAGGAAAAAAGTAGGTCTGTCCCAGAGGGAAGGAAGCTGCTGATCTTTTTGCAGTTATTGTGCATTTGGAAAAAAATACTGGAACAGGAGTCAATCCTGTTCTTGTGGCCTTCTGCCTCCCCTCCAGCTCCTCGCATGCCCACCTCCTGCCAGAACAAGCCTTTGTTCAACGTCACGAGGAGCCTGGATTAAAACGGCCAAATAAAAAGTGCTGCAGCGACATTTCACAGCATGGCTGAATGGACTGAACAGCATGATGCCAACAAGAAGAGGTCCCACAGTACCCAGCCTCTCATCACTCTGCTGCACAACCCAAGCCAGCTCTGCAGCTTTGCTGGATCGTTCTACAAGCTCCATCAACGCCCTCGCCCAGCAAGAAGCCGTTCATCCTTCTGGCTGAGATAGTTTTCGGTGACTCTGCAGGCTCAGAGCCAGAGCACTGCAAAGAAGAGTGGTGGGAGCACCAGGGAACATCTGGGGATGCAGGGCAGATAGTGAGATGTACTCCTTTTGGAGACAACAAACGGTTAAGCTGGTGCTCCAAACTGTGCCCAGCTGATGTTCCCAGCTTGTGGTGCCCACAACTGCTGAGCCAGCACAAGGGCAGGGACACATACAAGTGGCCAGCCCTGAGAAGAGGCAGACTGTCCAGCCTAGAAAAGAGATGACGGAAGGGAGACAGGACAAGTGACAGAGAGCTTGTATGTCTGTCACTATGTAACTTGCCAGTAGCTGGGAGAACACAGAGGGACTGAACATTCACTGTCTCCTCCAGTACAAGAGGGTACCATCAAACAAAGCCAATGGCTTGAAGGACTCAGTGCTGACGGATACAGCTGATGAAAAAAATTCAGTGCGTCTCAATGGAAAACCAAGAAAAGGCTTGCATTTTGCACATGATTTGTGCATTACAAGTAAGTTTCCCAGTGAGAACTGTAATAAAAAAAAAATCAGCAAGGCCACATCATTTGCAAGTGGCTGACACATTCACAGGAACATTCCACACGTGTTACCTTCAAATCACACTTGAGTACGACTGAAGAAAAGGTGCAATTTAATGGCCGCGTTAAAAATAATAGTAGTGCATCCTATTACACATGATTAATTATTAACACCACATTTCAACAGGCAAGTAAAAGGAGCAGCATACAGAATCAAATAAATCCCTTTAAACCTTCTTAGGCCCTTTGCTGACATCAGCCCAAAGAGACCTATGGAGCCACCAACAGGTTTGTCCAGCACCAAGCGGCAGAGAAAGCAGTTGGCCATCACACCAAAGCTGAACCTCTTTCCCAGGACAAGTAAGAGAAGTCAGGTCGTTATCAGCAATTATCTAGGCACAGACTTTGCAACGCAAGAATCAAGTCTCTGCCCTCAAGAGCTTAAGACTGAAGCAGCATTGGCCAAGGAAAAGGGAAAAAGAGATCCCATCAGACAAGCTCAACAGCTCACATGTGTCCCGGCAGCAGGAGGTGAACACAAGCTCCTGCAAGGTTACTGCCAAGGAACCTTTTTCCACTCCATGGAAACGGCTAAAACAGAATCAAGTCTTAGTCTGCTGCGTTTACACTGTGCAGAACTTCAAGTTGGCAGCAAGGATTATTTCAAGAAGTATGTGATAAAATCCACCACACAGAGCATGAAACTAATAATGAGCTGTACCCAAAGGCAGAGCCAGCTCAAAAGAATGAAACTGCTCAACTTTAAAAGAGCATCAGTAAAAAGATGAAAACAAGATCATCTCATCAGTTAAATTAAGAACTCCACCACAGAAGTGTCTGTCAAAACTATAAACATGATGAAAAGCCCTATAAAGTGGTATAGGCTGCAGAGTAGCAACCATCAACTTCAGCCAGCTGTTTGCTATGCGCTGCGGCTGCATTTCAGAGCTCCCCACAATCATTTCAAACCAGACATGCATAGGTAGAGCTCCGGAGAGTTTTAACAATCTGAGAAGGTCTCCATCCATCAGTTTAAAGTGTGTCTTGTTTTCAGGATTTCAGGAGCAGGAAGAGTTGCCATTTTTTCCCCTTCTATTTCTGTGCTGCTTTTCACTAATGGCTGGGCTTCACAGCTAAAACAGATCTATAAATAGCATGTTTTGAGCAGCGCTGATCAAAGAGCACTTAAAAACAAAGTCATTACTCCGCAAGCATGGGCTCATTCATCAATACCCAAACCTTTTCATTTACTGGCTGTTTATAACAAGCGTAACAATAGCACCTTCCATCACTGCTATTAAAGAAGATTCCAGCTTTTTCCAGTAGAAATACTGACTTCCAGAAGTTTACTGTCAGTGTTTGTTGCCGGCACAAAGCTAATATCAGAGATAATCTAGGAATATGTAGCTTCATATACTGGCTCTATTCTGGAACGGTTTGTTTCCTATGTTCTAGATGAACAGATAGAAGTGGGGAGGGAGGTGTAATACCCCCCAAACACACACAAAGTTGTATATGGTTTGGTTTCCAAAGGATTGGCATAGATAGATGTTTGTTTACAGCTCGACTCCTGACATTCTTTACTCAAACAAAATTCTTAATGCTGTTAACATTCATTATAGCCCAAGTAACAAGAGTACTCAAAGCTTTAGTGAATTGAGGTTAAAACAATTCCAATTTGCTTAAGTTGTTCAATGAATATTGTCCTACTCTTCATTCATTCAAGACACAGACAGGACAGTATAAATCTTTCAGAAAGATTTCTTTCTTTCTGATACAGTGTATTTCTTCAAAGCTCAAGTATTTTGTATTTCAAACAACATAACTGAGCTTAAGCAGGAATCTGATTTTGTAAAAATTAATGTGCCTTGCAACAGAGACTACAGGCACCATAAAGAATCTAATGCACATTTCTAGCCTTGCTTTTGCAGGACAGCCAAGAATAAATAAGCAACAGAGTACGACTAAATATTTTGCTGCAGCTCTTTTCCACAGCACCTACTTGCCCTATTTGCCATAGCAGCAGAATAAAACCTACTTTAGTTTTCCCCCAGCAAAGAACATGTTAGAAATGCCAGTTATCCACTACAGAGTACAAACCTACCACAGGAAAGTCAAGTAACTATATCCAAGGATAAAGCGTCATAGTAACTGTAGACTTACTTTTCTAACTGTACGGGTAAAATGCAAAATGCCTCTTATAATAGCTTTCCTTATGGTAGTAGCAGCAGGTCTTAGCAATGTCAGTTCTACATTAAAAAGCCCAAGGGCACTTATCAGCAGAAAAATGCTATCAAGAAACAAGGAGAACCACATACTAATGCCATCCCAACCAAAATTGTACCACCACACCTGCACAGTTGAACACCTCAAACTGACACTATTTCACAGTTTAAGATTCATGGGGATGTTACCCTCAAAAAGCAGGAGCGAGCCAGAAACAGATCCGAGTATCCTTCTTACAGATTTGCCAAAACCTTTTCCTGATCTATGGCGTGATTTTTTCAATCTAGGATACCACAATGAAACTGTCCTCTGAGGGCTGGGTTTTTTTTTTTTATTTAAAGTTTCCTAGGAGATGCAGAAGACTGGAGTGGGAGCAGCTCACTTGCAACTTTCCTCCACTTCGCTTAATCACTGACAAGAGATCTTTCTTCTGAACTATTTTCCTTGGGGTTTTATTGATTTATTTAATAGAGGTCTGCCCTGGGAATCACATTCCTACATGGGTATGGGATTGAGAGGAGTTTGGGAGAGGGAGGATGTGCTCCTACAAAAAAAAAATTATCTTTTTCTTTTATAAGGCTTGGTGGCAGACTCAAGTTTGAAATGGATTACTTTAATAACAGCGGGATTTTACTATCTTTTTGATTTACGTAGGCACCCAGTGCCTGGGAAAGCATGGTTTGTCATCTAAAACAAAACAGGCGCAAGTACCAAAACCAAGATCTAAGATAGTCCTGAGGACTCTCAGGTCCCTCTCTGCCCCATATCTGGAATAGATATCCATGCCAATTGCCCATGATATTTTTCAAGGGAAGCAGGGTAGAGAAGATACACATTTCCAAAGCAGAAGAGGGGCTGAACAAGCTTCTCACACTGTCTCCATACATTGGCAAGAGCAGAGGAGGGGGGGAGACAGGAAGATAAGCAGATCACATACCTATTCCCACCTCTTTCCAGGTACTCTTCAGGAACCACATAATTCCTAGGTTTTAGTTATTTTTTAGGTTCTTCTTGTCTTACCGATATTTAGCTAGGCGACATCTTGTCACTTTAGAAAGGGCTAAAAATATTTCTGCAGACATAAAGCAGAAAAGAAACTTAAATTGAGCCTTTTCTAATTTATTGTGTGTCTGTCTTCATTCCTTCCTAGACTCAAGAGCAGACAGGGCTGGGCATTATAGCTGTCAAACACATCCATTAAAATAAGAATTAGGAAGGGAGACCTTGATCCTAAAAAAGAAAAACGAAAACTTCATCAAGCCAAGAAAAAATGGCAGGAGAAAGAAGACAGAACATTGTTACCATAGCAGCTGTCTTTGAGACAATCACAAACATGGAGAACAAAGATATCCTAACCTCCCTACTTCTGCAAAGGCGAGAGCACTAGGAAAGACAATTCATGGCTTAGATAAGGCTTATTGCCACAGTTGTACTTTATATGTATGCATGGGCAATGTCCTCCGTGCATGCAAGTATAATTGGTCAAAGAAGTTTTTTTTAGTAGCCTGTAGCTTTTCTCGTAAACCAAGATCTGCAGCCAGAGGCCAAGATGCTGTGGACCCTGCCATGTGCTATCACCACATTAAACATCAAAGGATCAAGTTTTGACACAAGAACTCCCTGGCTTTGATCCAGAGTCGGGCTTCCTGAAAGCTCAAATGTTTCTTTTGTAGTTTGGGGTATTTTAAATGGGGGATTTGTGTGTAAGCCAGGAGTGCTCTGCGCTCCCAGAGGAGATGGGAAAGCAAAAGGACTTCCTAAGCCCCCTATTTGCCAGCAGTCAGCTTCAGCCCCTCGCAACCGCAGCTGCCAAGAAGGGTCAGGGCTGCACTTCACACGCAACTTGGGCCACACCAAACCTGGAGAAAGCATTCCCTCGATCTTCTCCCTTTTTGCCTAGTTATGATCTTCACATTATATACACATGCTCTTACAATAATACTCTTATTTTTGGGTTGTGAGGCCGAGAGTTGACTAACTTTGCAGGCTCACCTTCCCACCACCCAAAATCTTGCTGTGTTACAGCTATTTCCCTGCAACTACCTAAATAACTGGAGGCATGGCAGACACTGCACACTTGAGGATTCCCCCTCTTTAGGTTGCATCCTTATGAAAGGGAGGGTAATAAAAAGCCTGGGGGGAAAGCGTGGGATTCTCCTCCCCTCCAAGCTGTTGCCTTTTCTCCACTTGCTGCTACGCAAGACCACAGGGGACCGACAGCCACACACTGCCACGTCCCGGGGCAGAAGGGAGGAGGATGACGGGCAGGATATAAAGATGCAGCTCAACAAGGCAGCTGAGCTGGTGCCGCTGCTGTAGAAAGGCAGCCATCCCCAGCTACTACCTTTCCCTGCCTCATGGCCCTGTATTCCAAAAGCAGTCTTCCACCAACAGAGAAGGGTGGGGAAAAAGAAAAGTGACAGCCTTCTCTTACCATTCAGTGGCATATGTATTTGCTTTCTTGATGAGTTAAATGTTAGACAGAAAAATCCGAGCCACTCATTTTGTCTCTGATTAATATGGAACTGATTGACAAGGATGGACAAAGCAGAATGAATACTACTGCCAATAAGTCTCTGCTTTCTTCACATGGTGAATATGGCATACATGCCGGAGAAAAAGTACATCACACAATTAGATGGTTTGAAGGAGGACAACGAGAACCATCAAGGAAAGAAGCCAGGGGATGGAGGCTGAAGTGTGCCAGGATCAGTAAATAGCCAGCGGGGAATAAATAGCCATGGTGGGGAAAAGCAATAAGAGGGTAAAGGAAGGAAGGGAAGAATGTGGCACACCATTGCAATGCAAGAGCAAAAGGACACTGCAGATTGAAAGATGAACTAAACAAAGTTGAACTAAAACTGAACTTAGAAAGCCTTACACACAGGCACATGCACTCACTGGAGCTGGAAGTCATATTGGGATAGGAAGCGTCTTTGAAGGTAGTTCAAGAGTGTGGAATAAATTATTCCAAAAAATTCATCACACCTTGTCTGCTTCAAGCGTAAGGTACACATCCCTGACTTTCTAACTATGTAAATTAGACTAACAAGAGATACAACACTTCGATATGGGATTGCCATAGTACAAAAGGAACTTCTAGTTGCCTAGGCCTGTCTTCTCTGAAGAAGAATCCGTATGCCCAAGCATTTGTTCATTTTCTTTAATATGCATACCGGCACATACACTTAAAAAATCCCAGCACACTCTAAAGAAGATAGGATACCCCTCCCACTGTGCAATCTTACACACCAAAGAAAGGATGGGGAAAAAACCCAAACAAATCCTACAGCACGAGATGCAAGCCACGCTTTTTAGCACACTACTGAAAATAGGCCTCATCTCCTTCAGGGTTTCTTAGACTTGTGTTTAAAGACGTGGGCGCAGGGCACTGGACAAAGAGAGGAGCTGGGTTACATGAACCAGGGTCAGGGTGAGAGGGCTTGCACAAACACTTTCCGATAGGGCTGATGACATGAGAAAAACAACTAGGTTTTAACCATTTTGCTTTCACCTCTTCTAGCGAAGGAATTCTCTGCTCTGATGCCTGGAGTGAACACCAGCGAGCACCGGACTCCAGGCTCTGGTACACCTTGCGATAGGCAAGCCCACTAGTTTGTTCCTCTTTTTAAGCACAAGGTTTGTATAACCGAAATACCAATCATTTCCGTATGAACTGCAGTGAAGGGAAAGGTGGCAAAGACTGTTTTAAATTTCTCCAGCTTTGTTTTCAGAGGTAAAGAGGTAGGTGATGACTTGAATACGAATCTTAGACAGCTGCACTTTTATGTGTACAGAAAAGAGCATGCACGTGAAATAAGCCTTTTTTCACCACCCCTAGGAGATTCAGCAGGACTTGCCAACAGCATTCAGGAGTGTGAAGTACATAAGCACATTATTTAAGTACACTGATTCCATTAAACAGAACCATTTGTTTTCGCCTTCTCTGCAAACACATCTGCCTAAGTGCTCCAGCTTTGCAGGGCACACATGGAGTTTGGAGCATTATCTGTGGGGATTGCGCGCAGTTGGAAGAAAGCAGAGAGATACAGCAGTTGTTAAGAGAGTAGTCAAGTCTTTACTAGTCTGACAGTTCCTAAAATAATGTTGCTTCACTTAAGAACGAACATGCTTATCTCTGATCTACAGAACCTGACTAAAAGGTTACTTTTCCCTTGCCAGAACAGCATCTTTAGAAGTTTATGAACACCTGAACAGAACGGCTGAACCCTGCCAGATGACTTTATGGTAAGAGAGGGAGGTAGAAAGCCACCTCCTCACATGCAAAAAGAATGCTTACAGAAAAAATTCAGAGGATATACATAAAAAAAAAGCTAGTTTCTAGTATTCAGAGCTGTATGTGGCTACCTCATTATTTTGCAGAAAGGCTCACAAAGTCTTGGACTCTGAAGAGTGTTTCCTCCTCCTTCTTGGTTGCTTCTGACTAATGAGTGTTTTGAACAATAAACAGCCTCTGCCCAGAATTTGCGAATCCCTGAAAACCACTATTATTAGGCAGCATGAATTGTGCGCCTGCAACTCTGAAAAGCCCAGCAGTTAGCTGCCTATTGGTATGATCGAGGATTTATGACTAGTTACAGGATTGCTGAGGAAAAAAAATCCCCTACACAAATCATTGTATTTATGTGGTAAACATCATTACACCAACCTTAAAAGCATGTATTTCCCACAAGGAAAAGTTAAAGTTCTGTAATTATACCATAATTAAGTCTTTACAAGTCATGTGAGCCTAAAATCTTTGTGTCTTCAAATGCAGAAGTGGTAGCACAGCTGTAACCATCCCTGCATAAACATGGGCAAGGTTTACAATTCCCTCTCCTTAGACCCAGGAACCTTGTAGCCAAGATTTGTACAGCTAGAAGTTCATCCACTTTTTCTGCCTGCGCTGGTTGGTCTCATGCTGCATTACCTCTGAATATAAGCCTTGCCTTACAAAGAAATTCACACCTTAATTTGCTAAACAAAGTTGGATGGAAAAAACGCAAGACCTTCAAAGTTTCAATACAAAGAACTGGATTCTGAGAACATAAAACAGCAGGTGGGGCTGGCTTTGTATTTCCCTTTCCAGTAGCTTACAGGAAGTAGGAAAATTCAGCATCTTTTGCATTGTGCACCATTGCTATAAAGCCCTGAAGGATTACAAGTGTTTAAGCATTCAGAAGAGAGAAAAAGAGTAGGTAGTATTGCCCGAATCTAACAGAATGCTTCATGAAATGTACAACTCCTCCTTAATCCAAAGGATATTATCACTTTCCACAGTACTTTCCTGAATCAGGGCCTAAGAACATGCCTGCAGAAGGGAGATTATATTTTGGCAATGTTTTTTTTTGTGGTTTTTCTTTTTTTTTTTTCCCCTGGCACTGACAGTGCTCAGCTTCTGCTGTCAACTAACTGGCATCAAGCAGAGCAATCCAAGGACCCAGCTTTCCTTCCCAGGTATTCATATTCCTACTCCTGAGCATCCTTTTACTACATCTGCAAGGCAAGCCACAATTTTCCCTGGAAGCCAGCTATTTGATGAGCCAGGGGATTCTCAGTTTTGTGTCAGCACAAAGAGGAATGTGCTGTTCTACAGTTCAAGAAAAAAAAAGGCTTTCAGAAGTATTACCCCCAGTTCTTAGCACGCAGCACCAAGGTCACATCTAGCTGTGTGTCAGGCAGCCTCAATAATTCCCAGCTCCACTGCAAAGTGACATTTCAGCCAAAAAACCCTATCATCTTCGGAAAGAAAGGCACCGTCAGTACAGATGGATGTTGCATGCTGGTGACAAGTCATGCAGCAGATCCTTCTGAAATATGTGCTGCACATACACAGATGTCTCGGAGTGAAGGACTCCAAAAATCCTTAGCCTGAGCTTGAAGTTTTGGACTTAGAAGTGTGATACCAAGAAGTACAGAATCCTCATAGCAATTTCTGAGATGGACCAGCGAGTTTCCAAACCCATTAGACAACTTCAAGGAGTAGCAAGATGCTTTCTGCTGCTTTCACCTTTAGCTTTAGCCCCTTTTACAAGCTGGAAAGGCTACATCTCAAATGAGACAGCACAGTGGGAACCCAGGAGCCTCTCCACAACATAGTTAGCTGAGGAGGAACAAATTATGGTGAATAATCACAGGGACTTCTGAACTGACTATTCAAAAGGAAAACACTAGTAATTCAGAATTTCCAAACAAGTCCACAAATCTGTATCTTACATTTGAATTTCAGTAAGAGACTGTATACTGACAGGACAAGAAAAATAAAGTGTTCCGACTATGAAAATCAGGGTTTTCAACAATTTATGTAGATCTTATTTTATCTTCAGTGATTGCTTTAAAAAAAAAAAAAAAAACAACCCACACAGCAGCAGAGTTTTCAACCCAACTTGAAAACATAACACCACCTGTAACTTCAGTTTGTCTTATCAGTATTAATGGCCATCAATTCCACAATTTCTCTCATGAGAATTTGTAATACCTGGGCCTTAGGAAAGCAGCACATGGTGTGAGAGGACCCCATGCCAGTTAAATAACAATAAGCAACAGGGCAAAGTGCTAAGTCAATTGGAAGCCGTTGCCTCCAGAACCAGAAAGGCAAGCAGCTAATTAAAACACTGTGTGGGAGCCTGCATGAGGTGTAAGAGAGCACTGGGCCACAACAGGCTTTGGATGTGTGCCCGCATACAGAAACACACTAATTAAAGCAACAACAGTTCTGAGAAGCAATGTAACATTCGTACCTCCTCAGCCTGCTCCAGAAAAAAAACACCCCCTCCCTCAGCGTTTTATAAGCGGTCTTCTTTATAGAAGTCACCATGGGTATCCAATTTCCTTGTTTGACTCAAAGGATTATTTTAGATTTCAGAGGTCAGAGACTAATCGGGGCAGGAGAAACAAAAACAAATGAAAACCACTTATCCTTTAGTCCCCATCTAAAGATCAAAAGAAGAAAATCAGCTTACGAAACAAACCATTTGCTTCATTATTGTTCTTGTGGGGAAGATGGACTTCAAAACAGGTGGGGATGTGGGTAAAATCCAGCACCTACTCTTAGAAACACATACCCCTGTGCACGAGATTGATGCCCAGACTGCGCACAGGACACTTATAAACATGCTTGTCCTTTGGCAGGGACAGTTGCCTGGCTATCATACAACTGCTCCCCCTCCAGTATCACTTACCGATCGATACTCGTAATAGATTTTATCATATTCACTGCCTCCAATTGTGATTTCCGGAATGAAGCGAGGGATGGCTACAGGATCCAGTACTCCATCTTTGTCCTGAACACTGGGCGAAAAGAAAAAAAGGAAAAGAAAGAAGAAGGAGCAGTTAGTCCACATCCTGCCCCAAAGACAGCAACATCAATTCTGAGTCTGACCAAATAGTAAAGGAATACTTTTCTGTTAAATAATACTTCCACAGGTTTTGGCAATTTCCTAGGTACAATGAATTATCTATTCATCCTTTCCCTCACACAGCTACTTTATTCTCCACTACCACCCTTGCCTCCAGCTTGTTCCCGCTCCAACTTCTCCCTATTTCTCTATTCCCTCATTCTCTCTCCGAGGGTTTTCCTGCCTGGAGATGGTCCGTCATTCCTGCGAGCCTTCTCCATAAGGCTCCTCCAGCCTTTTGCTTTCCTACATAAACAAGGTGTATATATAACAAGTGGTTTTATTGAATCCTATCCTGCTATGTCAACTTCATTCAAGTGCCTCCTGTTCAATTAGCTTTCAAAATGAACTCTCACGAGGATTAAAGGTGGTGCTCTTCCCCAGGACGGTGCCCCTAGCATCCTGCCTGGTAGGAACCAAGGGACATCTGCTGCAGCAACTGAAAGAACAGATATCAGGATCCACCAAAAGTCCATGTTGCATGACACCAGCACTTTCAAATACCCCAAATTTAAAATGTCTGAGAAACTGCTAGAAAGCCACCTTCTGCACGCTGTTATTATACACAGACCAACAGTGCCACCTATATGTACTTGGGGAAAAACACATACATTTGTAATGGACAGTGACCAAATTCTGAACTCGCCACCATTCAACACTTGGAACTCTGCAAATTGTGTTTCTTTCAGTGAACTGCATTTCTTTACAAATATTTAAATACACATAAAGTATATACCCTGAGCCAAGCAAAGTTAATTATCTTTAAACTATTTTTTTTCCCCCAGATCACAGATTTTGGGACCTTACCTCAGAGCACTGAATGGTTTCAACAAGTAAACTACTCTGCTAATGTATCCTAACATGCACACTGTAAATTATCCTACAGACAAATTAGTAAGGAAATACAATAATCTCGTAAAAGTTGAGATGGGACAACTAGTCTGCAGTTAATCCATTCCTCCACGAATCTCAGCCAAATGGCAATTGTAGAAGACAATTCCCAGGCACAATTCATTTCAGTTAGTGGCCAAGATGGAAAACCTGCTGCTCTTAAGACTGCTTTACTCTCACAACCACCGCCTCCAAAGAAACCACGGCACAACAAAAAAAAATTGCAAATGTAACGCAACCAAAGATGGCTCCTCCAGCTTCAGCTCTGCACCTTAAGAAATAACTTCGACTACTAAAAGCACCACCCAGAGACACCTGCCACAACAACGCCTTTAACCACAAAACCACATTCGCTTGTCACAACTAATTCACTGCTCGGCAGTAAGCATTTAGAGGCACCTTTGACATTTCCTTAGCTTTCTCTCTCCCCCAGCACAGAATTATCACTATTTATTATTTTATGGCACCATATTTTCTTGAAGCAGCTCACATCACGCAGTAGAATAACTTTCCAGAGCTTGCTTTACCTACCCGTAAGATTATGTGACATTTCAAACTTAACTGAGAGCGTGTAAGTGAATGCATGGTCCTAATACTAATTTTAGCTCACTATCATTGCAACCATCCATAATCCTATTAGCCAGAGCTCTTCCTATTGCTACACAGGAATCACACCAGCAAGTACGTTGCAGCAATGGGTAGCTCATCCTTTCTCTAGAAGCACCTGTTACACACCTACTTCATGCACTATGTCCAGCACAACACGCACAAGCAGGTATTGAGGAATTAGGACAGCCACATTCCTGCCTCTCTCCAGAGGAGGAAGTCCTCTTCCCCCTACAGGCAGCTTACAACAAGGATACACAAGTTTTACGGAGAACCTGCAGAAACCTGAAGACACACAAGTATTACAAGCTGTCCTGAAGTTAGTGCAGCTCTTCTATCAGCTGGATATACTTTCTAGAACTTCTGTTCCCAGGACCTTAGCTTTTTTCCCACCTCTGTATAAAACGAAGTCCCAGACTTCCAGTACCTGAAGGGGGCCCACAGGAAGGATGGGGAGAGACTCTTTATCAGGGAGTGGAGCGATAGGACAAGGGGTAATGGCTTCAAACTGAAAGAGGGGAGATTTAGATTACATATTAGGAAGAAATTCTTTACTGTGCGGGTGGTGAGACACTGGAACAGGTTGCCCAAAGAAGCTGTGGCTGCCCCATCCCTGGAGGTGTTCAAGGCCAGGCTGGATGGGGCTTTGAGCAGCCTGGTCTAGTGGGAGGTGTCCCTGCCCAGGGCAGGGGGGTGGAACTGGATGATCTTTAAGGTCCCTTCCAACCCAAACCATTCAACGATTCTAAGATTGCCTAACACCATGAACATTAGAAAGTCTTATGAACACATTTGCTGACGGTGCAGGGTAGAGTAAATAAGTAGACTGGTTGAAAAAAAAAAAAATAGTCAGTGAAACAAAACCCCGTTTGCATAGCCTGAACCTTGATTTCTAAACAACTGATGCTGGCGTAGTCACAAAAACTGAAGTGACAATCTACACCATTAGAAAACCACATTTCCTACCTAAAAGCATTCACTGGTCTAAGAGGTTCAGAGCCAGCAACACAAAAGCATATCAAGTTAAATTCTGCATGAAAGTAAGTTAAGAAATAGCAAGTGGAAGCCACTGGAGAACAGAAGATTTTCTCGCACACCTTGAAACCAGCTTCTCACCAACTCGGCTATTGTGTTTCAGGTTTGAATCTGAGCAGGTGGGTGGCATTTGTTCTTCTGCTATTCACGCCCTTACTCCCTCGGACAAGGCTCCTCAGCCCCTGCTGCAGCCACCTTCCCTGCCTCCTGTGGGCAGGTGCAACACGTGCAAGTGAGCCAGCGAGCGTGTGATATGCTCACAATTTTGCCCATGCTTGTGACAGCAGGGGAAAGGAGAAATGCTCCCGACTCGCACCACAAGCACATTGAACTGGGTGGGAAAGATGGTTCCTGCATCCAGCTCTTGCCATACTGACCTCCTCTGCTCCTGCACTCACTCAGCAGAAGCACAGGACAGACCATAGGCTGTGTCCCCCACGTGTCCTTCCTTACATCTTACTTCTTCCTTACTCATCTTCTACAGAACTTAGCAATTTTAGGGCAATGACATACACACCTCCTTCTGACAATGGGACTCAGCCTCCACCATTTGGTCAGGCAGAACAAGCACGCCATGCCCAAGGTGAACAACAGCCACTCCCCTGGAGAACACCACACACGCACAATAAACACTAAGAAAGAAAAAAAAGAGTTTTCCAAAAAAAAAAAAAAAGCGAGTCTACAAGAGAAGGTGAGAAGGTGCAACGACAGCTCTTCAAGTCTCCAAAATGCCACTGCAAAGAGGAAATTACAAAGAACTGTTTCAATTGAAGCAAGAGAGAAGTAAGGTGCTGAAGGAAGCAGCTTTTAATAGAGACGGAAGTTTCACAATGAATGGTTTATATAAGATTTTGGAGTCTCTGTGACAAAAAGTTTCAGAAACACGTCCAGTACACCTCTTGCAAGTACTTCTAGTCCTGCTATTTGAAACCAGACAAGACAGATATTCAAACAGGGACACTGCTTCCCTTTGCTAAGCATGCAACATTTCATTAAACCAGAGCAAAACGATTAGAAGGGCAGTAGGCGCCAAACTCTGGGATCAGTAATAGCTCCAAGCAGCTAAACAAATGTTAAGAAAACTTCGAAATTACTGGTTACTGCACATACGAGGTCCGTCAGTAACCACCTCAAAATATATGTCTGATGTCCAGCCAAATACAATACTGGAGGATTTACTACACAGCATTTGTGGCACACTAAGTTATTAAAGAACAAAACTGGACAAATGAGCATGACAAACTATTTCATAGCTACATTGTTTCCAAAGAGAAAGAGATCCCCTCTTCACCAAAGTAAAACAAATGCCGATACCTATCTTTTTTAAAATTGCATTAGTGGCGGCTGAAAAAAAGCCAGAGATTTGTCCACACAAAATATGTTCTGCTCTAGCAAATTCTGAAGGAGCTGTGGGGATGTAACAGATATAACCGCGGACTTGTCTGATGAAACAAGTCAAATGCAGCAAACTCCCCCCACCAGCTGGTAAAGTAACATAGGCAACATGACACGAACTACAGCTCTTCTTTCAAAACATTATTTATTTTGCAATGTGTGTAGACATTCACACAATCTCACTGGGAAGCGCACAGATAAAAATATGCTTGAGACAGTGTAGTGGCAACATAGAACTCCTTGAGATATTTCAGAAAGCCAGCAAAATGGTTTCTGTTGGACACGGTGCTTGGAGAGGAAGGAAAGAAGTGGAGAGCATCCTCTGGGAGATCCCTCCAGCTTGCATACACTCAAATATAGATGTTTTTAACCTTTTACCAAGACATGCCTCAGTCCCACAACATGCTACTCTCTGTTAGGGCAAGGAGAGAATATTTGAGGGCAAGACAGGGAGATAAAAGTATCGTTATGCAACTGATTTTATAGAGGCACAGCTCACTGGTTTGATTAGCTTATTTACATCACCGACGCAGTCAGACGCCCTGCTAGCATTTCTGTGCATCACACCCTATACGCATGCAATAAAAAAAAGTTATCCTCACCCCTGCCCATCAACCGCCTTCCCCCAGACATGCCGGTACAAGCTGAGGGTGGCAGAGGTAAGAGTGCCAACAGCAAAGCCAGCCCCGGCGTGGGATGATGGCCCGGGCAGAGCGTGCTGCCCCGCTGCCAGCACCAGATCTGGAACAGCCCAGTCAGAATGAGCGGGCTGTGCAAAACGCTGGGAGGTCAGCGAAGGAAGCAATTGCAGATGGAAATACAGACAAATACCTGCTGCAGCCTTCCCGAAACACCCACAAGAGGGCAGCCTGTGCCGGCATACGGAGGAATGCTAAAACAACTCTTTCCAAACGGAAGAATTAATGTACACATGGGACACCTGAAAATCTGCAGAAGGCTGGGTACCACAAGCTCTTTTCTACTTGGGCACTGGAAAAAGCGAGGGAAGCATCAGCTTTCACATTCATGCACTAGCACCCGAGTTTGGCATTTAATGCTCTGGGAAGCAAATTCCAACCCTGAAGACATGCAGCAGACTCCCTGCAGTGTTCATTCAGTCCTTACACGGTCATCCTCTGACACTGCGCCTGACGTGTTTTCATGAGTGAAGTTCGAGCAAGCTGAGACGGGAGACTCATGCCTGTCCTGCACTTACAGAGTTAACACGAGAAAAGATTATGTCCAAACCTACACATTTTTATAAAGCGTGATAAAGGTGCCCTTCCCAGGCTGCCCAACATATTGCCCACAATTTCCTCATTCATCTGAGCACGGTATGAGTGCAAAATCGGCACAGGATCTGTCGTTCCACATTTGATCAATGCCCGAATCCCCCAACACCAAATGAAGACTCAAAGCAAACACTGAGCACATTCATCATCTGTCCAAATACAAATGCTATCTTGATAACACTATTCCGATGGCAAGGGGAAGCAGCAAAACTCAAACCATAACATTTAAATTAGCAGGTTGTTCCACTGCAAGATGTTGAAACATGCTGCCAACAGAAGAAATTATTTTGCTTTATCTACAATGACAAGAACCTTGTACAGGAGACCCTCTCACCCTCCCCCAGGCTTCAATGAAAAACTGAATCCTTCACAATGCAATTTATTCCCTTCTTCAGCTGCAAAGTACAGTTTTCATACAATATCTTAGACTGCTCTGTAAGCGTATGCTTTCCTTTAACTCCCTCCTACACTCTGCAATTAATAATCCATTCTTAATACCTGTACTAAAGTGAAACTCTGGGAAAACAAGAAACCTAATTGTATTTTCTCTTTCAAGGAAATCTGATTGATAGTTTTGCAGGGTCTAAGTCACTAGATGCTATCCTTTAATTAATTGTGGCGGTGTGCTCTCCTCTTTTCCCCTTTTTCCCACCCCGGCTCCTGCTCAAGCCATGGCCATCAGCCGGAGTTGTTATGAGTTGCGCTTGAACTGTGGGAGATGGCTGACAACATAACCAAAACACTGTCTGGAGTGGGAACCTAGGCATCTTGTTTCCATGAGAATATGGCTATAGGTCAATTCTCTTACTCCATAAATAGTGGACAGCCCAAGAGCCCTTTGAGCTCTCCTGCATGGCAGCGGGCTGCACAACAGGACCTCCCCTTGAGTGGTGACGCTCGCTTAAGGTTCTTCTCCTCGAGACTGAGAGATTCCTTGCTGCAACAGATTCTCGGTAAGTGACTAAGAGCATGCTAAACTTTGAAATCTTAGCTAAGTGATATAAGGATTGATTGCGCATATATAATCCTTTAGACATAAACCATTGACCAAGCCTGGGACCAGGATTGGATCCAGCCACACCTAAACTCCTCTCTGAGAAGGAGTTTAGAAAGCAAAGGGGGTCCTTTCTGAACCTCGCAACTCAACATGAGGTTCTCCCCGAAGCTTGTCTGATACTGGTCTCTATGCAGTAAATAATCAAGTGTACCCTGGCATCGAATCTCGTAAAATACTGTCACATTCACTACTAACTTGTTAAATCACTGTTTTATGTTAATAAACATTTCACTACTTCTCTTACAAGTGAAGTTATTCACTCCGCCTGCGACATTAATACATGAAGAAACCTCTTCTTAGATACTTAAAGGGCAACCAAATCATGACTTTTTTATTGAACCCCATGCAACACTGCTCTTCTGTGATCTATCTTCACCCCTTGATAGAAGGGCCATGGAAAAGAAACACTAGCTCTAATTTTAGGAGGCATCTGAAGTAACAGCACAGAAGACTAAGAGGCAAAGAATACCAGAAGCCTAAAAAAAAAAAAAAACACAACAAACAAACCACAACCTCAAAACAGTTGAACTTACTACTCAAATGCCTGTCACAACAAAGACAAAAATACAGAGGCGAGGCAGATATTCAATTTTAAAAAATACCAGTTTCTATTAACCTGTGAGAAAAACTGAAATTAATGACAAGAATATAAAACTTAATGTTTTTTTTTTTAAAAAATGCAGTAACTGAACTGCACTCACTACCTGCACATTCAGTCTAAAGATGATGTTCTAGCAAAATGGGAAGCTTGTCTCACTTCAGTGCAAGGTTATCCCCGTTAATAGTTTTACAACTACAGACACGTTCTTCCTACAGGGTAATGCAGAGAACACTTTGTTCATCAACATGACTTCAGAGCGGCACTTCTCATGCTTCATCTGCAACATGTATAAAAGTGTAGGTCTGATTTCACTTTACACACACATCAATGGTTTGGGTTCTTATCTTTTAGAGTTTGGAGGGTTACCTCTTTTCAGCACTGATCTGGGAACACATGCAGCCCCACCAGTAGCACTCCACAGCTGAACTGGAAGATAGATAATCATGGAGTACTTGCAAAGAATTATTATAATCAAATTTGATTCTGTTCCAGCAAGGCACTTGCCACTATCTGAGTTTGATCTCTTCATATCCAATTAGATAGACAAGGATCTTTAACAAGAACAACAACAAAAACAGCCTTAGATTGTTATCATTTACAATCCCCCTTGTTGTTATAGAAAATGACAGAATGCAATACTTCATCCTGTGAACTAGGATTAAAGCTTCTATGTAGGACTATTTACTGGGAGTCTGGGAAAAGGAGGAAAAAAGGACATTTTGAGCAGTCACCCAAGTTCGCCTGTTTCCTTTTGCACCCTACACTGTGTTCAGCCAGCTTCTTGACTGCTGGAAAGATACTTGAAAGCAGACAGCATAGGAAACTAGTCTAGTTTTAGACAAAAAAACCACTCTAAACAGAGCCAATCTAAACAGTGCCACATATAAAACTTGCTACAAGGCCACTCTGTCAACAAGCTTTGCTGAAGGATATCATGCTACCAGTGCAGCAGAGAAACCACCAGGCCTACTGCATAAATCCTCTGTTTTAAAATGAAATGGTTTTTGTGATCACCCAGGAACAGAAGTACTCACAAAAATGCATTCCCAGAAGTCAGACCCACAGGTCACAGCACTTCGGAAGTGCCTGGAGAGTTCTTTCCCTTCATTAACGGAATCTATACATCTGGAGTCTCTTGTCTAATCAGTTATTAGCAGCAGCAAAACACCACACTGTATTAGTGCCAAGCACTAATATTACCAAAGTCTGATATCACTGCTGACTTCTGACCAAAAAAAACGACAACAACCCACCAACCAAGTCAGAGTACAAATATAAACATACCTTAAAAAAGTCAAGGCTTTAACCATCTGAAATCTAATGCTAAGTAATGTTCAGTTAGTGGAAGACATGATACTTACTAAAGTCTCAAATGATGGAAAGAAACATCATCCTGCTCCAGCCATGGCCCCTTGTCAAACTTCAGGTACTCAATATCTTCAATTATCTGGAATCAGAAGACCAAAAAAAAAAAAAAAAAA
>VXBH01008280.1:74372-93863 GCA_013400035.1 Rynchops niger | reverse complement strand
GGTGGACCAAAAAAACAAAAAAAAAAAAAAAAAAAAAAAATCAATGAACATGCCCCACAATGAAATCACTATTATTTTAAACAAGGCAACCAGAAAAAAGGCTTCACTGCTAAACCTGTACTAACAATGCAAGTGTTCAGAGCTAACTTATTATCGTCACATTTCTGGAGGTCGTGGCCCTGCCATAAGCACTGGGGAAACACATGGGAGCCAGCTCTGAAGTCCCTCACATGTTCAGCCTTGGTGAACAGAGGATGGCAAGGAGTAAGTCAGATGAGAGGTGCCTCAAATTCTTCCCTGATCCAAGGCGCTCTTCCTCCACCTGCTGTTGGGGCTGAAAGGAAGCAAAGAAGATACAACCCCACCTCTAAAGCAGAATAAGGAAGAAATGGAAATAAGGCTAAATTTTACCCTGTTTTCTTGCAAACAAAAACCATCATGCTACATAGGAAGCCTTTATTTATTTTTATTTTTTTTTCCAAAATGGTTTAGTGGCAGACTAAGACAGGTTGAGGAGCAATTGCAGCAATTGCCTCATGGTCTTGCTGTGTGTGGGTCACATCATAGAAACCAAGGCAAGTTTGAGGCTGGAAAATTCAAACACCCTTGAAGTAGCCATACTGACAGAAGTCCAAAGGCTCCCGGTTTGATCATCAAGACCTACCCATGCATGCGTGCACCCCATGCAGAAAGGAACGGTAAAACTCACATCTCCATCCAGAATCATTTAAACAAGTACCACCAGCTCGGCAAATCACTCCTCCAGCATCCCCAAACTTATCAATCCCATGTTTGAGCTTCATTTACAGGCTGGCTCTGTCAGAAAACACATCTTTGCTGGTCCACTGGGTAATTGCTTAACAAGGCTGAGGGTATCACACACGACTGACTAGTTCTGAAGGAAACCCGAACTAGTGTTGGGAAGATGCACTTAAGGTGCATGATGAGATGGAGATAGTACCTTGAAGCAACCTGGAGCTACTGGAAGAAAGGAGTGGACTGTTACAGCTCCAAACACCACTGTTCAGAGGCCTTTTCCAGAAGGAAAGGATAAAGCTCTGAGGTCAGAACCGAAATCCTGATGACCCGCTGTCGATCCGTTGACAAGTAAACGGATACCAGTAATAAAGCAAGTGATAAAACAATAAATGAAAAACACTTCTATGCTTTACTCTACATTAAATCCACTGTAATTATTCCCTACAGTCATAGCAAACACTAAATCCTATCTATTAGCACTTAAAAGGCGATAAAAAAAAAGCGCTATTACAAAGTAGTTTCGACTATAAAGGTCCACTCTATTACCAGTATTATGTTCTTTTGGTAAGAAATAATGGCTTCGATATGACTGCATGATCATTTTCCTTGAGGCATTTATATTTCTTAAAGACTAATTTTGCTGATAGAGACTTAAAAAATAGGGTTGACATGACATCACCAAAGCATATTTAAAACTCTGAACAAGTTTTGATGCTCTTTAACCTTTTTTGATCTCTTACAAAGAGGCAAGGTTGGCCAACCAGACACTGTAGCTGAGAGTATAGGAAATCTACTTTTCATGTAAAGAAAACAGTCAACAAATCCACCTGCTGATGGAATGATATTTCAGTCTTCAGAAAACACTACAGAAAACTGCACTACAGATATTTAGAAGAGTTTTCCAAATTGTATTTAGAAACTGCTTCTTCCTACCGAACTGCTGTAACTCCCCAAGGAAAGCATTCAAAGATGTAAAGAGGAAGAAAAGTGTACGGAAACTTACTTCAAATAGTCATTATTTATTTCAATTAATTAATTGAAAAGCTGAACCTCCACCATACTTACCATTAGCTATGCAAAAACAATTACTTCTCTGCTCCACAGGAAAACTTTGGAAACTCCCCATCATGCATGACGACAGGACTAATAATAGAGTTCAAAACGGCTCAGAATACATTGTGGGGAAAAAGAAGTTTGTATCCAAATTAGTTTTGCACACTCTTATTACCGTATCAGAAGATGTCTCTCCCAGCAGCTCGTTAACAACGGTATCAGCCTTACAACCAGGCTAGAAGAGCTACTTCTTAAGTTATAAGGAATGCCCTGGCACTCTCTCTGGGGATTAGCAGCAAATCAATGATCTAAACCTGATCGCAGCGTAACTCCTAATAATGTCCAGGAGAGATCAGGTCTTAATATATTGCAGAGCATAGTAGGATTTAGAAAAAACGGTTTTCAGTAATGAGGTCCCTTTCTGTAATCTTTGCAACTAAGCCAATATGAACAGCTTACAATTTCTAGGCTTGTTTCACAGCGATCTGGTGAGTGCTGCTGCTGGAAGAGCTGGGGGGGGTGGGCAGCAGATGGTGATGCTGTTCTTGTTGATATCATCTCTGGGGACAAAGACAGCAAACCCCGATGGGTAGCTCTGTCTGCTGACTTTTCCCCAGACTCCTTCCTCACAGGTTGTTTCTTTAAGCAAGAGATGGAAGCAAGGAGCAATGCAGCCTACAACCCTACAGAGTTCAGCCCACATACAGCACCTACAACTGCAAAATCCATGCAGGCTACCTCCAGAGCTTTTCACTTCCGCACCGACAAAGGACGCAGCACAAAGCTGGTCTGTCAGCAGCCTCCCATCCTCACCACCTTCTCCAGTTTACGCAAGCTGGTGACACTGAATAAAACCAATACATAATACAAAACACTCTTCACAAGCACAGAGGAACTGAAACAATTTTGGTTAAGTTCTTAAGTTATTTCCTTTCTACCCCAACCCCTTTTTTAATATAGGATCACAGAATGGTTCAGGTTATAAGGGACCTTAAAGATCACCTAGTTTTAACCCCCCCTGCCGTGGGTTCTAACACCACCCACTAAGACCAGAGTGCTTTAAAAAAAAAAATTTTTTTAACAAACATCAGCTAACTTGCTATTCCCAGTATTATCCTCATGTAAAAGCAGCCTGAAACACCCTAACGAAGCTCATTTGGGCACTTACAACCTCCTTTAGCCACTACAACCAATATAAATTAAAATATTAAATCCCAACTGATCTTTTTAAAACATACTTCAAAAACAAGTAATTTCTAAGTTGTGTGTGTCTGCTATGAGGAAAACAAAAGCCATTTAACTGTAAGGTCATAAAAAAATTAAGCTCCCAAATCACATAGCAAATAATCTGTAGATTGAAGCCAGCTAACACTTAAACATTGCTCTCTATCAACAGGATACACCTCTGTAACAAACACCCAACAAACCAAGCCCAAATCCCTCCTGACAACCCTTATTTCCAACTTTCAACTATTTCATGGCAAACATACACTGAATCTGAACAGAAGGGAAAAAACAACATTATTATTTGAAGTGGAAAGAATACCAATGCCTATCAGATCTAACAGTGAAAAGGATACCATCTTGTACTTTGACTTCAAAATAATAATCCTTCCTCTAGTCCAGATTTGTCCAACCAAGTTAAGAACTACATCAGTGCATGCTGATGACCTTATGTGCAGTGATGACAAGATTGCTGAGCATGGCAGACTCCCTACTTGAGTGATAAGGGCTTTAGACTGACTTAAAACCTTGATTTACAGGATTAAAACAAGATCTCCAGCAATGGGTTTTACTAAAAAAAAAAATCTAGGGAGGAAATGACCACTTCACTACATGCTCGGAGAGGGAGAAAACAAGCAAATAATCCCTCCATCCCAGCTTTCTCTTATTTCTTCTGCCAAACATCCGTGGTTACTTTCTTGAAACACCAGGGTTCTCAGATCTTGTTATCCTTGATACCCTGAAAAACGGACTAATTGCTCAGTATTCTCATCCACACCCTGACCTTGGTGTTTTTGTTCATTTCAGCATCTTCCCATTTCACTATTTTTGTCCCTCAAAAAAAAAAAAATCTACCTGGGATGCTATCCTTCTTGCCACAGAGAATGCTTCTCACTGCAAAGCTGAATCTTCACTGTGATAGCAAGCGTGTGAACTTCGATGAGGAGTGCCTTCCAGCTGCTCTATGCTTTATCTACCACAGAAGCAATGGCACCCCTATCCTGCTAGCACTTAATACTTTATTTTCATGCATATGACAACAATGAGGCTGCGTTCTTGATTTTTCACAGGGGTACTCACAAGACTGAAACCTCAGAGATTCAAGAGCTATTTGGAAACAGTAATTTCAGGACTAAGACAAAATTGGAAGGGGGACAGAGTGAGAAACAAGAGATGGCCTCGATGCTGTGCAAGCACTGCTCAGCAACCACTAAATTACCAGTGCATTATCAGCACTGTTTGGTTAGATCTAACACACACACACACACCATATGGGCTCTTGCAAAGAAAATTAACTTGATCCCAGTTAAACCCAGTCCATCAACAAGCAAGCACACCAGTAATAGGCTGCCTCCTGCAACACAAAGAAACATTCAAATATGTTTGGGTTTGTTTTTTGGTTTTTTTGGTTTTTTTTGTTTTTTTAAAAAAGAACTCCACAAAGGCAGTAAGCGGTCAGAAACCTTCCTTGCTATGAATGCCAAGGCTGGGCTTAAGGATCATTAGTTAAGCATTGACTTGGAGGTTTAGCAAGGAAAAGCTCTAAGACACATCCCATGGCAAGATGGAAGTGCTGCCCAAAAACTACATGCAGTAAGTTGGTCTGCTACCTGCTGAATGCCATACCTGGTGCAGGTGCATGGACAAGTGCTGGTATAGCAAAACAGATGCTGTTTTCTTTTTGCATCTGATTTGGGAAAGCCTGTTACACTTCCCCAAACTGGTAAGTTTGCCATCTCAAAGTAATTACCCTACCACTTCTCTCTTCCCACATCATTTAGGAATTAATCACACACTGCTGTGTGAAGGTCTGGAACTACTTCCTAAAGCAAAATGCAATATAACCAGCTTCATATTTCTTTTCCCCTCTAACAGAGGAAAGAACATTAACTGGACTCTAGAAAGATTATCAGAGCTTCCAAACAAGAAACACAGATGATGAAAATATTAAAATCAGCAAGACATATCTGAAAACATATTCTTAGTTCAGCTCAGATCTTTATTGCTACTACAGAATTCAATCCCAGTGAGGGATTCACCATGTAACTGTCAAACCTCAAACTGAAATGGGCCCACTACAAACCTGTCCAGAATTACAAAAACCTCGTTGCTCTTTCCGACAGGAGACAGCAGCTACAGAGAAAAGTTAACAATGGGGAAGAAAAAGGCTTCTGTAATCCCACTAGTAACACTCCATAAGCAAGAATGTTTGCTGAATTAAGGCAAGTACATTACACATACTCCAAAAAATATCATAGTTGAGGAGGAGGAAGCAGTTAATCCCATCAGATAAGAGATGGCTTATTTCTAGTAATGAGAATGCAATTTATCTGGGTTGGGTAAGGGCTAACACATCTGACAAAACCATTTGGAGAAAAAAAAAATTGCAGTTTAGATACCACATGCTAACTCATACAGATGAATAACCCAGAGTTACAAAGCTTACAACAGCTCTGCTCTCACCAAAGAATGACTAGCTTTTAGAAAACAGGTATTTTATCACATAGGAACCTGTGCAACAGCCTGGATCATAGGAAGCTGCACAATGGCAAAAGCCAGACCTTACACTGGTACGCAAAGTCTCAGCTGAGTGCTGGGGGTGACTCCCCTCTTAGTCAATACCTTAAGTTCCCAAACTGACCTATGCAGAACCTTCCCCATCCCACCAGCCACTTCAAACAGGGATGCTGAATTAACAGCCAAACACTGCACAGCCCAGCAAGGACTCAGGATATACTGCTTCCACCGTTCTCCCAGGATTTGCTTGGAAAAACAAACTAAATATGGAAACACCTGGCATAAGTTACATTGGACAAAAGACACTAAAAAAATTATTAGTGATAATCATGTGGCCTAAAGCGGGGGCTTTGCTTGCTCAGCCAGGCAAGTATCTTGGCAAAAGGGATGGGGTGGCTGAGATTTCCACTCTCCTGACAAAATGACATTCACTCATCAAAATACTCTAGTACAGACCCAGCCCAGATCTTTGCCATAGCAACAGATACTAATTGCATTAAGTAGTTAACTAAGGACATGTTCTCTTTACATTTTTGTCTTGGAAGTTTAAAGAAAGTCAATATATGCAGCAAATTCTTACCTTCTCCACATCCTCTGCCTCAGTTGCTGTGTACTGCAGAACTTCACTGGTCTCACTGCAACGAAGAAAAACATTGAATTCCCCAGATAAAACTGCTCTACTCATCCTCTCCCCCCTGCTCCAAAATAAAGCACAAGTGAAGTTAAAGGGCACGAATACAGAAAAAGAATCATTACAATTTTTTAGAATGCTTACAGAGTTCTTGCAATAGAATTCCTGTCAGACCTGCAAGGTGCTCCTTTCCTAGTGAAAAACTATTTTTAAAAGGGGCAAATGCCCTGTGGTATCTACATAGTTTCAGTTAAAAAAAAATCCCACCTATGAGATTTGTTTCCATTTCACTAACGGGAATATTTGCCTCAACTACAGTTTCCCAATCTATTTGAAGCCTAGTGAAATTTTCAACCAGTCTAACCCAGAACTTCAGCAGACCTTCCTTTTTACAGGTATATCAATACCTGCGGGTAGTTTTTAAGAGAAGAATACATTCATTCATCATTTACTAAGACTGAGCTAGCTGAGCCAATACAACACAGGCAGCAGGGTCTGTAAGTATAAAAAAAAAAAAACACATTTAAAACAGTAATACCTCCCTGGTTACAAGATTTCCTTATTCATACAGCAGCCTTCATAGAAAAGTTACCTGCAGAGCAGAGCCACGATAAGAGTTCCTATATGAACATGTTTCACTACTACATACGCACAGTCGCCCTTAGTACCAGTTGTTTCCAAATCTGTTCCAGCTGCCCTGGAAGACTTTTCCCTTAGCTAACAAAACCTTAGGAGAAATTAGAATGGATGCTCACTATGCACGGTATATCAAACACCACGCAGCAAAGCTGAAGAGCATGGAGAAGAGTTTGCGGAGTTTTTGCTTAGCACGACCACTTTCAAGTTTAATCAGGATTAAGGCTGGCCATTTAAGTTGCTTTAAGTATTCACATTATCAAAATAACATAACCGCAGCAGTCCAGACTAGCTCCTGATCTGCATTAACACCGGTCAGTCAAAACAGCTCTGGTAAAAAAGTTCATTTATAAAATGCCTTTTTTCCTACAAATCCCCAAGCTCTTACAGTCATTCAGCTGGTGCTCCTAGTAGCAGAACTACTTAAAGACTTTGTTCTCAAGTTGAGAACAACGCAGAAAGCCTAACGGATTCAGTCACAGAAAGAAAGTAAATGGCCTCCTTTCAAAGGGAGCTACTGTGACAGCTTAACACATCTACTCACATCTTCAACACAGCTCACTTTCTCACAGCTCCAACATCAACGGTCAGTAAACACAGGGAGAGGTCAGACTTCACCAGAGTCTTACGCTAGCAATTGCATTAATGTAGATCAAATCATTTGATGCTATACAGATTATTAGGTCTCTTATTAAGAGGAAAGAGCTGTTCAGTGGAAGCAGCACTGAATATGAAAGAATAAGAAAGACAACTTGCCAGGAAAAGAAGAATCAAGCAAAAAACAAAAGCTGTCTGTTCAAAATTATGAGATAATACCTGCCACAGCACCAGGCCCACAAATCACTAGCAAAAGAAACATTAAAAGTCATTCATAACTATGTCAGACTAGAAAGGAAGCACCAATTTTAAGACAGCCAAACATTCACTATGAAACACAAAACACCACCTCAAGCAGCATCAAGTTGCTCCAGTTGAATGGAACAAGGTAACAGGAATTTTGCTAAGTAACAAAACAGAGTATTTTCCTGCTGCATTTCAAGAAAAGGGAACAAGCAAACATAAGCTTGAACATGGAAAGTATGTAGGATTTTGTTCAGCAGTCTATAATAACTCTTTTTAGCCTGTTTGAACCAGATTTTGCTCATCCTCAAGAGTTAGGGAATCAAACACTTCCTAGTCTGCCTGGAGACTAACAGCCAGGCTTGAGTATAGCTCACGGCATCACTCTGCAAGCCAGCAAACAAACAGTTAAAGATGGTTGAAGCTTCTGTACATTTACTCAATATGCAAGCCATCAGTGAGGTCCAGAGAGGTGCAAAGCTGAACTTTCACATATTCATAACCTCCCCCACATCAAGGGGACAGAGACATCCTTCTTCAGAGCCAAGCACAAAGATCGATCTGACAAGCTACGCAAGCCCATCCGCTGATGAGGAGGCAGACCAGAGGGCGCTTGCTTAACAAGTGTACTGACCATGCACAGACTAAGGGGAAAGAGTTGAAATCACAGCAGGACCAGGTCTAGGATTTAGCCTCACTAAACGCCAAGGTGTGTTTCTGAAGCTCGATTTGACCCAAAGAAGCAGCAGCATTTTTCTCCTCACCAGTAAATTCAAAACAGTTTTGCCCCGGGGGGATGACAGTCCCAAGGCTTCCCACCCTCCCTTCCCATCCTTAGCCCCCATTTCCTTCAGAGAGCCATGTGCTGACCGCTAACCTGGGAGGGACACACTGGGAGGCAGCTGACCACACATCACACCAACAACTTCTGCCCTGTATGAAAGACAAGCCTAAGGTGAAGTTATCCCGTTCAATTGCTGACAATGCACGGATTTACCCTGGGAGACAGAGCAAGGAAACAAGGGGAAACAATCAGGCTACAATATACCTGAACATCTACTTTGACTGAAATGAAACTCAGCTTCATGCACACACCAAACCTCGCACAATTACAGATTGTTTTGATGTAAAGTAGGCCTGGCTCTGTGACCTTTGAGAGCTTCCCCTTACAGAAAGCTATTTGTTTATGAGGGACCAAGACTGCTTACGTTCACATACTTTTAGATTTTTAGGACAATTTCCTTTTTGATAGAGCTCGTTTATAAGAATTGGGATAGCTGGCAAACTATAGTAGTCTCATCTCAAGTTTACAGTGCACACATTCTTGCATCCCAGCTATAGAAGAACACCTTCAGCCTCCAGAGCAGGCAACAGCGCGGTCTTTATTTACCGGCACCAACGCGCCCATCAAATCTTTTTCAAACATGGAAGGCTATCAGATATATGCCTCATGAGGTGGAGAAACAGAACTAGAAAAAAGCAAACAGTCCCTTACCTGAAAGCCTTTCTCCTCTCCCTCCATACCACCACCGAGAAACTAGCCAAAGCTATGATAAATGAAAGGAGTTTTTAGGAGAGAAAAATTCTAAACTCTCCGAAAAGACCTGAGAAAAGCTTATGTTGCATCACACTCTCCTCAGGTCACACAAACACCAAGCTATAGCTGTGGCATTTTGGACGTGAGTCCAAGAAAGCACTCCAACCACTGTTGCAAGCTAACAGAAAGAGAAGCAAAGGTGTCAACACCAACCACATATAGAACACTGTCAGAATGGGAGACAGAACTTGTTTTTTGCAGAGAAAACAAACTGGATTCCTGGATTCGCTCCTGAAGTGCTCTTTTAAATATGAAAAACTTTGTTTCCCTGTATCTGACTCCACAACAGCAAAGTTGCAATGCCCTAAGAGAGCAGGATGAAAAAACACACTGCAGATCAGGGCTCATTAGCTTTGCAATGTATTAGGTAGGTCAATGAATGAAATCCAACGAATTGACAACTGTACAACACTCCACCCACTCTGAATCTGTTAAAGAGTCAAAAAACATTACTTTGTAAAGTTCACACCTAAAAAGACTTCATTTTTAATCTTCCAATATTCTAACACTGGCATCAGACTTCTCATGCCAGAGGTAACTACACGTAAGTATACAGTTGTTATGCCATGGACGCAATACCCCATCATTAAGGCATAACATTGTACCACATAGCACAAGGACTTCTCACATGACATGATTTTATTTGCTTACATTGGCAGAGATTTTAGGTTTTGCACACATTTTTACTCAAAGACTTAAGAGACAAAACATTTTGGTTTGCTAACCTGATCTCTGGTAAGAAGGTTTTCTTGTAAGCATCCTCAATGTTCTGGAGATACGCAGGAGACACCTTTTTCTCATACGGCTAAAACCAAACAGAAAACAATATTGTGAAATTAGTTTTCTTTCTTTTCCCCACCAGCACAGATTCCAGACTAATCAGAAGGTGCTGATGCACCATCTGCCAAGAGCTCACTCTTGTATTAGCAGTCAAACATCCAAGTGAACCACATAAACATTAATGAAAGTTTCAAGAATTGAGATATTTAGAATGTTTAGAATTTCTTACATGGCATTAAATATCTAGAATACTCTAAGGAACAAGTCAGTCTACATTAATCACTGCTTTGCCCTGTACTATTATGTCCCTGGTTTTAATGATTAGCCATGAGTAAGATTCTTCTGATATGCCAGGGAATCTAGAAAGAAAGGGAAAGGGAGGTTAAACAGAAGAATATGAAAGTGAAAAAGCTTTCTTCCAATTTATTTCAGTTTATTACAGGAACACTTAATTTTCCCCGAGTTTGCATAAGCTAAGAGAACCGTACATCAACAGCCTCAAAAAGATTAGCATTCCAAGGACTGATCAGTCCTAGCTACTTGCACATTCAAGGAAGTTATATATAATCATCCAGAACATATAAGATTGTCCGAGTCTGCCTCTTCAACAAGAGGGCCAACGTGCATCCATTTCCATAATTTCAGACAAGTGCATGGTCAATGAGCCACTCCAACATCTTTCTTTGAAATTTCATGGATATCATACCTGCTGTTAAACAGCTCATCATCTACACGGTGTCCTTTAATGACACATTTGCAAAACGTCAGGAATTTCTCTCATCTACCATGTGTTCCTTCAGTTCAATCCTAGAATTAAATTACATTTCCTGCTTGAAATGTTCATCCAAGATGCCCATTATGTTGGAAGGATCTGCATGTCTGCTTACTGGAGGGCTTTTCTTCTTCCAGTACCTTGCAACAACAGTGCACTGAATACTATTGAAACACTCCACCCACCACGAAGGCAGAATTCCCAAAAGTACAATCTCCAAACAAGCAGTAGTGCTCAGCAGTGCCACTGCCCCAAGGAAGCTACAGTTGCACCAGCAATTTCTGCCAGAACGTCTCAAAAATGACACTCTTTGCTCACAAGGGCAAAGAACCCACAGGTTCTCAAGTTACATTAAGCAGCTTCTAATTCCGTCACTGAAGTTGCTAAACCAAAAAAGCCATGGTTTTCCTATACAGAAGTATCCATCTCATTAAAGCACAGATGCACGTTCAGTCATGGCCTAAACTGCTGGAGGGCAGAGGAGGAGAGTCATTCAACCAGCAGACTACACAACTCGGGCCAGGCAGATCACAAAGCAGCGAGGGCAGCCTTCCATTTACAGCTCAAGTCCCTTCTTACCGAAGGGTAAGCATCAGACTCCCTCTTAAAAGAGCAGGAAACTGTAAAATGAAACGCTACTAGCTCACCCTAGCACACTAACATATATGCTTCGAGAGGAGCAGGCACCACCAAGCATTTAGGAGATCTGAGAATTTTTTAGTAATAATAAATGAAATTTCTCTTTGCATCTATCAGGCTTTCCATAGTTAAATACTTCACTTAACTACAATTTCCCTTAGCCTTTGAAGAAGGTAAACATCATTTAATCCTCATAACATGTCTGAGAACAGTTACAAGCACATGTCCAAATATCACAGAAGGGGGGAGAAAAAACCCAAACCAAAAACCTTATTTGGATTAGTCAATATACAAAAGTAGCCTATAGCTTTTCTGGTACAAGAATATTTCAATAACGCAGTAATCCACTACACTAATATAATGAGGTAATTTGAAGACAATACTATATAATTAAGTTTCTTTTCTTTTTAAGAGTACCTTGACTTAGAAAAAGACATCTTGGAGAGAAACTATGCCACCCTCAAAGGGTTTTGAGAGCAAAAGTGAGAATGTCCCAAAACTGTCAGAGATCAACAATAGGTAAGAATCACCTACCATGAGCTCAGACTAGATTGCAGTTGCACTAGTGATAAGATGCAACTGTATTTCTTATCAACTTCATATTAGATTATCCAGAAAGCACCCTGGCTTTTATATATCATGGAGTATCTACACAAAATTGGTTTTAAGTTTAAAATTGGTGGTTTTGCTGTGTTAACACAAAAGCATCAAGCAGCAGTTTTCTTAATTTCAGAAAGTTACTGAACTTTAACGTTACACTTAACGTTAACACAGATCTGAAACAGCAGTCAACTGGGGAAGCAGGAGAAGGGGGCGGCCAGTTGGGGGTTTTGGCACTTGGGCAGCACAGAATCTTAGAGAATGCCGCAAGAAGCATATTGCCCAGACAAGACTCCTGAAACAACAGCTACAAAGGCTCTTTTTTAAGGACAGATGATTTTTACAGAGCCTCTCATTACAGAAGTGACAGCATTTTGATGCAATCAAAAGAAGTTGATTTTTGCCTTTTTTAGAGCAAGCGTACCAGAATAGAGTTATGACCAACACACAGTTCTTACACCTAAGAGGACAAGAAGCTTTTCAGAAGCAGATTTCTGCAGGAAACCCCACAGGACTCACACATAAGGGCACAATTGAAGCAGATATTAACAGGCAGTAATGGTGGCAAGAGATAAAATTACCTCGCCTTTCTCTTGAATCCTCTTCTGCACCTCTGGGACAGGTACATCTATATAAATGACCAAGTGAGGTTGCAGGAATTCACAAATGCTGACTTCTTTGATCTCCTTGTAGTGATCAAGACCTGTATAAAAAAAAGCAAAACCAAGCACACCAGAAAGCTAAAGGCATCCCAGCTGAACACATACACATGTTGCAAATAAGGACAAGTACAGTAAGAACAGCATTAAAATTATAAATTTATCAGGTAATGAATCTGCAATCATTTCTTCGAGTGTTTTTTCCTGCATTTGGTAAACACATTCTATAAGCAAATCAATCACATCCCCCTCATTTGTATTTGTAGTCTCCTCTTCCTGGCTGATATAGCAACTTTAGGTAAGGTTTATCCTCAAATAGGATTCAGGAAGTTTTTAGAATTAACGACCTTCCAGAAACAGAAAGTAAAACACAATTAAACTAAGAAGGTACATGCACTGAGATATATGAATCCGTTAGATCAAAGAGGGGATTTAAACCATTTGGAGGTTTAGAGAAACCATTGTTTAGAGACAGCCTCTCAAAATATCAGGGAGGTACTGCAGCACTTGGGTCACTTGAGGTGACCACTAGCTGGGGCTGCCTTCTGCCACAGCTTCACACACAAAATAAACAGTCCTGTCCTACCACAAAGCTGACAGCATAGCAAGGGAAAAAAGTTCCATGCTTCAAGAAGACTCTGCAAGAAGTACTCTATCTCCCACCACGGGGGGAAGCCGAAGGACCAGGAAGGCATTTGCCTTGTCCTCTGACGCATACACAAAATCCTGCTGAGGTAAAGCAAATATTTTAAGAGGTCACCAACCCAGCCGTTTCCCTCTTCACCTGTATTGGAGACATACTCTGCATTGCTGTTACTCAATAGCTCCGTGCTCTACATGAGTAACAGCAGACCTTCTCTCCAAGAACACAACCACCAGACTCCACTTTGAGGACGGGACTAGAGGACCTCACCTTCCCATACAGAAAAAAAGCGAAAGGAGTTGGTCATGTCTGCGCAACTGGATACTACCCCAAGCATTTTTGGGGTAGTAGTTGGTGATTAGGAAGCCACAGAGGTTCAGGGGAAGCATCTATTCAAATTTAAGTTGCACCGGCTCCATCAAACATAGCTCAAGTGCAAGCTTTCCTCAATAACAGCTCATCACCTTAGCTAGAAACACAGTGCCAGGCTTTCAAATTCAAACAGTTCATGAAAAAATTTAAAGCCCCATGTGCTTGGCACCACAATAAGCAACAGTACCTCTAATCAAAATGTTTGCTTTTTAAGGATTTCAGTACAAACCATTGCTTGTTGTTGGAATTTTACATTAAATATAAATAGTGGGTTGCTGGGCTTTGTTTGCCTCACCAACTCAAGAACAGTAAGACACAGTTCATCACAACCAGCTCTCAAACTCATTCAGCAAGAAGTTGCAACTTACAGCAGGTGTTAAAAAAGAAACATACACCTCCTAAATTTAAGCCAAATCAAACAAAATGGCAGAAACACAAGGCAGTCAGGGAAACAATTGCCTTCACCTCAGGAGTAGCCAAAATACCAGGTTTGCCAAGAACAGGTAGAAACAAGAATTTCCACAGCAACTTACTAATGGGTGGTCAGCTGATGACTGGGCTTTACAGTTGTTTTCTACAGACTTTTAAACTTTTGTTCAGCTGTAAATTCGCATGTTTCGGCTGTGGCTGGTCTCTTATGGATGTCACGTAACTGCTCCATTCCTAGCCAAGGGATGGAGACTCCATGTGTCTGCCCACAAGGCACTAGCACAGTAACATTGCGCTGCTCAGGAGCTCAGCGCCCACAACCCCAAACCACAGAACCAGAAGAGGCCCTTTGCCTCTTGTCCTCTCACTAGGTGCCACTGAGAAAAAACTGGTTCCATCCAATACTACTCCCCATTAAGTATTTATACAGATAAATACCATCAAGTATTTGTATGCATCCCCCTGAGTCTTCTCTTCTCCAGGCCAAAAAAATCCCAGCTCTCTCAGCCTCTCCTCATACGCAGTATGCTCTAGCTTCTTAGTGACCTTCATGGCCCTTTGCCAGGCTCGCTTCAGTAAGCCCCTGTCTTTCTTCAACTGGTAGCCCAGAACTGGGCACAATAGTCCAGATTTGGTGATCACCTCCCTTGACCTGCTAAGAACGCCCTTCTTCATGCAAGACCTGGGATGTTCATGGAATCCTTTGCCACAAGGGCACGTTGCTGGCTCACATTCAACTTGGTCCTCCCCTGCAAAACGTTCTAGCCAGTTGGCTTGAAGCATATACCAGTGCCTACACGTGTTCCTTCCGAGGTGCAGGACTTTGCATTCCCTTCTGTCGAACTTCATGAGGTTACCATCCAGCTATTTCTCCAGGGGTCCAAAGATATATCGTGTGTCCAACCATTACCTTCCCACTTTTGCATCATCTGCAAATCTGCTGAGGTTGCAGATTTGTCCTATCATCCATGTTTTAAATCACAGACTCATACAATGGTTAGAGTTGGAAGGAACCTTAAAGATCATCCAGTTCCACCCCCCTGCCCTGGGCAGGGACACCTCCCACCAGACCAGGTTGCTCAAAGCCCCATCCAGCCTGGCCTTGAACCCCTCCAGGGTGTTCCAGCTTTGGGTGCTCCAGCTCCAGCCTGGAACCTGTTCCAGCGTCTCACCACTCTCACAGTAAAGAATGTCTTCCTAATATCTAATATAAATCAATCTAAATCTCCCCTCTTTCAGTTTAAAACTGTTACCCCTTGTCCTATCACTACATTCCCTGATAAAGAGTCCCTCTCCACTTTTTCTGTAGGCACCCTTTAAGTACCAAAAGACTGCTACACTTCTGACAGATTATGGCAAAATAACTTCCTTTTGCATGCAAGTAACTTACATCGTTTCTGAATATAGCCTTGTTTAAACATCGCATCCAGAAACACAAAGTCGCTGTAAGGAGAGCGCTCCATCACCACACCTTGTCCTGCAATTCAAAGTAGGCTCCAGTCAGCAAGGCAGAGACTGTTGTCAGCAACATTTAAAATGAAAGACAATACTACTCTTACAGTCAATTTTCTAAATGCTTTTCTAGAATTTTTAAATAAAACAGAAGAGCAAGGTTTTGGCTTGGACAAACGTACTGGATACACATGCTGAACATGCCTGCCTCACCCATATATTCTCCTGCCGTGCCTACCACTACATTGGTTAAGTATTAGTATATTTAAGGAGTACATTTAAACATGTGTCAAACTTCCTGGCATTCACATCTCTTAACAAATATTTTCTAAAAAAGATGAAAATACAAGCAACAGGTAAATCAGTGTTGGTATAGGAAATCTTTTTTCACCAGGAGACACTCAAATGATAACACCGCCACAAAACAGTATTTGATTTCATTAAAAAGACTGAACAAAAAACACCATCAGGAACTAAGTCTAGGGAGACTTTTTAAGAGGCTGTACAACTCACAGCTATCTTTGTAAGTTTGAAGTGTCTTTTTGAAAATCATCATCAAGGATTGCCAAGTTAAAAGTAATGAAATTGATACCTGGTATGTATTTCCTCTGCTAGAAATTAAGATACTGTTTTAACAGAAAACGTGCACGGTACTTTTCTAAATGAGCTGTTAACCTGTACTCATTAAGAGGGAAAAAGAATAAAAAAGCTTAACAATTTAAGAACCTTTCATTATAAAACGCAGATACCAGCAAGCATTTAGAAACAGCCTGCTCACAACTAGCACTCAGAAGTTAAATTTATAAATGAAGTTTACTGTGAAATCTAACCTGTGGTCAGCAGATGCTCCAACGCATCAGCATACTGCAAAACACGGTTACCAAACAGCCAAGCTTGCAGTCGGTAAGAGTGTCCATCGGGGCATTTCGGATCATTGTAAAACCTCTCTAGGTTACAGAAACCATTAAATTTCTCATGCAGCAGGCTTCCATCTCCCGTGATTCTGTCTAGGTAGTGGATGTCTGCTTCTGGGAAATATTTCATTCCTGACAAAAAAGAAACCCAAAACAGAGTACCAAACAAAATAATATCTTGTTCGTTTACAGTAAACATCTATTCAGCTCATTTAAATATATAGCTGTACTTTAAACAGCTCTTGACAACAGCACAAAGTCCTTTGGTCAACCACATCACAAAGGGCAGACAAACCCTAATTTGAAATATTGTCACCTTTCACCACCCCAGTGAGAGCTGAGCTATCATTCCAAGCAGAATCATTTTGCCACCAATCCTCTGATCACTGTGATGCTCTGCACACACCCATGCAGAAAATCTTAACTCTGAAGGCGCTCAGTGACTCCAACAGAGCTAGGAGCTCAGTAAGCAAACTGACTTTGTTAGAACTGAAATTCCATTCACAAGAAACCATACCCACACAAGCATCCTACAGATCTGACAAGCATCCTAGCCTCATCTCAAATCTCACCAACATTTTATTCTCCCCTTACCTGTAAGCCTTCCACATAACGGCAGTATTGCCTAACTAATAATTTGCTAATCAAGAATTGCTGGTTTGGTGAACTATCTTTCTTTACACAAGACCCACAATTACACCATTAAATTCTGTTAACTATCAGAGAAGCAGATAAAATAAAGACATACCTAGTTTTTCTGCTATTTGTTTTGCAAGCTTCCCCTTCCCAGAAGATAAGTTTCCCTCCACCGTAAAGATTTTGCTGTATTCAGTAAACTTTTTTGTAGCTCTGTCTCCCAACATATAAGCAAGCCAGCCATACTGCAAGTTCTGCTCAGGGCTGATATGAATTCTTGCCTGAAAGAAAACACAACAAAATTAGCCTATTTCAGTTCTTAGCCGAACTAGGCATGCTTAAAGTACAGTGTTTTCAGATCTTCTGCACATGCCAGACGATATGCACTTGCACATCTAATACAAGGAATTTTCATACAGTAAAGTTAGCACTGCCATTTCAGCTTAGCAAATGCAACAGTATTTGGGCTGAGAAACTGTTTATGAAATGCAAGGCTGAGAAGATAGAAACCATGAAACCAATTTTCAGTGTGGCTAAAGCCTGAAGCAGCGCTGCTCTGCCAGAACTCTCTGCTCTAAATCTGCAACAATGACTGAAACTTCCCTGACTTACTGAAAACCACAGACACACAACATGCCCTGCGTTCCCAAGGGAGATTCCACAGCAGGCTTTTGCTTGTGTTTTTTGTTTGTTCGGTTGATATTAACATTCAACTCTCTCCCTATCTCTCAGGACAGTTATAGCCTCCTTTCTGGACAAAGGCAGAAAGAAATACTCTCCTGGCCTGTGACACTGAAGGCAGTACCTTACTGAACCCTGCTCAGCAAAGCAGCACACAGCCCTTGGTAAAAACTAAATAATCCTTATTTTGAGCAATATAGGGAGATTTAAAGTTTTTTTGAACAAAATGTAAGATTGTATTTAATATTCTTTTGCTCGCACTGCCAAAGACCACATTCACAAGCTGAAGGTCAATGGGTCACCTCGCTCAGGCCTCAGCTGTTTACTTGTGCCCCTACCTTAAAGCTCGCCTCCTCTCCAAAGCCCNGTCGGGCCGAACTTGCTCAGCCACAAGGACATGGCGGAGCCCAGGAGACGCCGCCGGCCCCGCCGCGACGGAAGCGGCCGGGCGCTGAGTGATGACGCCACGGAAGGAGCCGGCGNCTCTCCCTATCTCTCAGTTACAGCCTCCTTTCTGGACAAAGGCAGAAAGAAATACTCTCCTGGCCTGTGACACTGAAGGCAGTACCTTACTGAACCCTGCTCAGCAAAGCAGCACACAGCCCTTGGTAAAAACTAAATAATCCTTATTTTGAGCAATATAGGGAGATTTAAAGTTTTTTTGAACAAAATGTAAGATTGTATTTAATATTCTTTTGCTCGCACTGCCAAAGACCACATTCACAAGCTGAAGGTCAATGGGTCACCTCGCTCAGGCCTCAGCTGTTTACTTGTGCCCCTACCTTAAAGCTCGCCTCCTCTCCAAAGCCCCTGCCTTCGTCCATTGGCAAGGTCCCTTTCTCGGGAGAAGCCCAGCCCAGCCTCCCCCCGCCTCTGGGCCCTCCCCAAGGCTCCCCGGAGACAAGGCCCCCCCGGGCACCGACGGCGAGCAGAGGCCGGCACAGGGGCCCCTAGCGCGGAGAGAGGGCGCTACCGGCACAGCCCCCGCCAGCTCCTCGGGGAGGCCGCAGCGGCCCGGGCACCCCAAGGTGAGCCCGCCCGGCCGCGCCGAGGTGCAGCCGCCGCAGCCGGGAGAACCACAGCTGAGGCGCGGGGAACCTCCCCCTTCCCCGGCCCCGCTCACCGCCGGCAGGACGGCGCTCCCCANGGCGGGGGCGGCTGTCGCGCTGTGTCCCCGGACCGTGGCTTCCCGGCCCGAGAAGGTCCCTTGCGAGGGCGTTAATGGTTTGGGAGAACCCGCGGCAATTTACTGCCCTTCGGACAGGCATTCCCTACCCGGGGACCCCGCCCCAGCCGGGAAGGGGACTCGGGGAAAAACAAGGAAACGCGAGGGCTGAAATATAAATAGGTTTAATAGGATAAGAGTAAATAATTAACGATAATACGAAAGAACCAGTATTGATCCCGATACTGATATACGATATACAAGGATTATACTCAGCCCGCTCCATCAGCAGGAAGCCGTGCACTCCCAGCAGGGGACAGCCAATGCGGGACACTGAGTGNGTCACGCCCCCGTCGTGCAGGCCACGCCCCTTCCCTCAGGCCTCACCCCCGTCGCGTAGACCACGCCCTTCGCGCTCAGCCCACGCCCCTGTCGCCCAGGCCACGCCCCCTGCAGGGCGGGGCGGGGAGGGGACAGGTTGCGCGGGCAGGG
>VXBH01008280.1:36561-73957 GCA_013400035.1 Rynchops niger | reverse complement strand
GTGCCCAGGTCTCGCTCCTCCTCATCCCTGCACCTGGGAAGGCTTGAAAACAAGTCCTTGAATCCCACAGAGCACAGCTGGCTACGAAGCGAATATTTTCATGAATTCAGACACCAGAGTCTTCCAACAGTGGAGTTTTCCCCAGCATTAGAAGAGAAGTTAGTCCTGTCTCGATCGAACCGGGACATTGGGAAATGCTGTTCCCCAGGGAAGTCCCAAGGCACTGGGAGGAGAACTGGTGGTGAGACAATGACACTGCTGCACAGATGGGATGGGAGGTCTCATGCCAAAGCCTCTCACTGGTTCCGTGAGTCAGGAGGAGTGGGATGTCCAGGGCTTGGGCTTTGGGAAAGCAAGCCGCGGCTCGCTGCAAATTAACTGCTTCTTCCTGGTTCTTCAGCTGCAATAGGATGTGAGTGGACACCAGCCGTGTTGTGCCCCTCTTGTTACTTTCCATCAGCCACCATGTAATCGGATGTGAAGGATGCAGCTCGTGTGCTGCCCCTGCCTCCTCATCGCTGGCCAGGGACATCAAAGGCAGCCCCAATTCCTGTCCCCTCTCTTACAGAGGGCAGGCAGGACTACCGCTCCCCATTCCAGACTGGTGGGTGCCTGACTGTTAGAAGGAAGGCTCCTGTGTCTGGCTATCCACACCATGCCAGATTTACAAAGCCAAAGAGGTGGAAATCAATATCTACCTCCTTCTCCAGCTCTATGGGAGCCGGTGATCTGGGACAGTTTGCAGTTCCCCATCTAAAACACTTCCCACCCTGTGCTTTGGGCCTTCGATTGGGGTTGAGTTTGCCAGCTATTGCTAGCTGGGGACAGTGTAACACCTTCCATGCTGGCACCTTTGAGTGATCCCATTCTTGTCTGGATTCTCACTGCTCTCTAAGAAAAGGATGGTGAAGGTCCACCATTTGTCATCCCTTGTGTGATGGCAGCTGCTTCCAGCCTGGGGTGGGGAGCCACCATGGAGAGAGGACCCCGTTGCTCTGTGCAGAGAGAAGGATGCCCTGATGCTTTCTCACTGTTGTTCTCTGCTTGTGGCAGAGCTCCCTCAGCCTCCTTCAGCAGCGAAGGTGGTGAGCTACCTTGGTGGCCTCCAGAAATGAAAGGTGGACCAGGAATGGAGACCACAATGAGGTGGCAAAGAGAGGATATGGGTGATAACCCAGCAACGTGTGCTTCTGCAGTCAAGACGTGCCCAGCCTGTTTGCACAAACCCCGCAGCCCACTCAGGCTCAGGGCTCAGATGACAGCAGCCGAGGACACGTGCACATCCTGGAGCTGCCAAGAGCTCGGGCCAACCCTGCCACTCCTACCTGCGGCTGGGATGGGGGATGCTGGAGGAGAGGGCATGCCTTAACCAGGCACATAGGGCAGAAGACACGTCCAGGAAACCACTCTCATGCCCAGACAGCAGGCAGACGTGGCGGTGGCAAACCTCACTGCTGCTCTTGGAGGTTTTGCTGGTCCTTACCACAAGATGGGGCTGGGTAATGCTCAAGGAAAGTTGTTTTCTGCCTGCCTGCCACCATGGCTTGTCCCATGGAGCCGTATTATGAGTTCCAACAAGTCCCCATCTTGCCCAAGGCTTTCTGGAGAGTCTCAGAATGGCTGCTGTCATCTCAAGATATCACATTCAAAGCATCTGCTTTGTAGAAGCTGCTCCTGCCTCCATACCGCTGCAATGCATGCTTGCTGAAGCCATGTGGGCAGTTTTGCTTCCCCTCCTTTTTTGTTTTTGAGCTCCATGTTTGCCAACAGGAGTGCCGGAGAAACCAGTCTGCTTCAGGAAGCGTTGAGAGCTTTGTGTCGGGAAAGATCCATCTGCCCAGCCAGCCTGACCTCCAGTGTTGGTGAAGGAGTGGAAAACAGCAGAGAAACCTCTGAATGAATCAGAGACTGTGGCTTTCTAATGCTCAGCTCTTGACTGAGCTTTGAGATCTCAGAAATGCCTTGTTGAAACAAATGGGGAGGAAGAAGAAGGATCAAGGAGACGTGAGGGGACATCTGTGCCCCCTACCAGCTGTCTCCTCTGTACTTAGGACCACACGCCCTGGGCTGGGGTTTCTTTGGTTTGCTGGAAAAGAAACTCCTGCAGAAAAGCGAGCAAGTGGAGGCTTAGTCCTGGCTTGTGCTGCCTTACAGAGCACGTCCACTGCCATTCCAGGAAAACCTTGGAGAGCTGGGTGGGCAGAAAACCATTGATTGCTGTCACCTGCAGGGTTAGTCGCTGCAATGCTCTGCTGATGTGGCAGGGCTTGGCGCTGCTCCCTAACCTGTGACCAGTCTCTGCCCAGCTTCTTCCTCCAATAATCAGATTTCTTCATCTATTTATTTCCCGGTTTCAATTGTCAGATAAGACACCAGCCTGTTGTCTCCTTGGGGACTTGTATCACCTGTGTGTGAGCAGGGCAGCTCCTCGTCAGTCCTGCCGGCGAGATGGCCATGCTTCCAACCCTGTCCTGAGCCTCATCTGGCAGAGGCTGTGGGGCCTGTGCCAGGGTCCTCCTTGGCTCCCAGCTCATCATTTCATTGCCTCCACCATGAGCCCTGGCCCTCAGATGCTGCAGGGCCTTGCCCCTGTGGCACGCCTGGATCTTGCTCCCCTTCACTCCCCCAAACACTGCCTGCCTGTGACCCTGTGCTCCATAACTACCTCCAGCCCTGGGGCTCCTCAGCGTTGACTCCCACCCCCTCCCCATCCAGCCTCCGGGGCATCTTTGTGACTCCTCATCTCTGTCCCAGGTCCAAGCCCCCGTGCTGTGTCCCTGCCCTGGCTCTGTGTCACCCTGACATAGCCCCATGGTGACCCCCGGCACACACAGCACTTCTTATGAGACACCTCTCTCCATGAGGGATGTTGGTGGGCTATCTACCAGGGCTCTGCAAACACCAGCAGGTCTTAGTGGCCCTGGCCAACCTCACCTTCTGCTTGTGGCTCTGTAGGCTCCATTTAATGTCAGCCCCAAGCACCGAGGTTAGGTCTTGGGCTGGACCATTACCTATCTCTGTCTCTTTCTAACCTCCCTGTGCATAGGTGGACCTTGGACCTACACTGCAGGTAGCCTTTTCCCCAGTCCTGTCTCCCAGATGGACCTTGGACCTACACTGCAGCCTCGTCTCCTGTTCAGCCTCCATCTCCTGCTGCTCCTAGGCTCACCCAGGCTGAACCATACTCCTTAGATCATCTTGCCCAGGGCTGTCACCAGAGGCTGCCCATGCTGCCACCACCTCCTCCCCTAGGCACTCCATTTGGGAGGGCACCCATGGCTCATCCTGTCCCCAGCTCTCATTGCTCTTTGGCAGGGAGCTGGGATGGAAGTGAACGCTGAGCACTGAGTCTTGAGCACAGCAAATGCTCAGTGACACACTGGGCCTGTTTCAATATTAGAGATGAGTTATTTTTGTCCTTTTCAGCTTGAGCATCTCCATGCCTTCTGAACTGGTCAAGAGAAGTCCTTTCTGCCATGTCTTGCAGAGAAGGTCAAAAATCAGTGCCCTGCTGAAAGCCAGTAACAGACTTTTGACCCTCCTAGGTGTCTGCTGGAGATGATGAGTATCATCAAAGACAAGGCAGGGCTAACAATTTTTGCTGATTGGAGGTTTGTCCCTCTGCTGCCCTGATTATGTTTAGGCACTTTTATCGCCCTTCACACATCACTTATTCCCAGCCACGTGTTTACAGGACAGATGGATACAGGCAAACTGGAATAAACCCGCAGACGCTCATTTCTGCCTTTTGCTTCAATAGAGATGCACAGCTGAGTTTCACAGTTGGTGGAATCTGGACCCAGGGATGTCCACAGCAATCTTCCCCATGGCTGCAGAGCAGGCGGCTCATCTCCAGGTGAACTGACTTGTCCAAGTGGGGCAGTTTTGCAGCAGGGAGGTCATTTTCTTTTGCCTGGGCTGCTGACCAAGTTCCTGCTGCACCCTGCTTTGACCAGCATCCCAAAGTTTCCCTGCCTGCAGGGGAGCCCAGACGGAAGGGGCAGGGACAGCCCCACTGACATCCCGTCTTGTTCACCCACAGGATCGTCTGCTTCAGAGAACCTCCCCTGATGACCCAGTTCAATGCCTTGTGCCTTTCCTGCACCACGTGGGAGGCTGGACTGAAAACGCGCAGAGGTCCCTTCCCACTAAGACCTCTGTGAGCCCGTGTATGATGCAACCCAAGGCAGATGAGCAGGGATAAAACAGGTATAGCTGTTGCCTCTCATCCAGTACAGCTCCAGGCACCTGATTTTGGGGCCTGGAGCTCGGGTAGGACATTTACAGCCCCCTCCCTGCAGCATTCAGCAGACACCCCTAGAGGGTACCTCATTTTTAGGCTTGAAACACATGTAGTGCCCCAAGCCTGATTCTGCCTTGCAGGAGATGCCTTGCAAAGCCAGTTTCCTTAAAACTGCTCTAGGTCTTGCTCCATCTCTGACACAAAGTCCATCCCCAGTGGGTGGAAAGAAGTAAATCAGGTGTTTTTTTCCCAAAGGAAAGCCAGCAATAGGTGTAGGACAGCAATGGAGAGCTGCCTTGCAAAGGCTCTGGGGTTTGTAGGAGCTGGGGAGGAGAGGTCCAGGAGGACAGCACTAGGGGCAAAGAGGGGCTGGAGGGCTTTGGCTGAACAAGAGACCGCATGTGCACTTCACAAACCTGGGGTGTCCACGGGCTCTGGAAACTGCCTTCCTATGGCCCTGCCTGCCACTGAGACCCCCGAAAGCTGGGGATCCCACAGTGCTGGGACACCTTCCTCAGGCAGCTTCCCTTCTGCACTTGATGGAGACGCTGGAGCGCAATTTCCAGGGCTGAGGTGGATCTTTGCCTGCCTTATTAAAAAGCATGTCCAAATTACTGGGTCTCTAGGTATGGTCTAGCAGGGTCATAAACAAATGTATTAACACACTCCCCATCAAACTGACATCAGCTCTGCTGACCTGGAACATTTTGGATACCATTAGCTGCTTCTGCTTTGCCCCTTGGCAAGAACTGATCATGTTTCATTTCAAGAACTTATGCCTGGAATTTGCAAATTTAAAAAAAACAAAAAAACAACACAAACATGTCTGGGTCTGGCTTTCTATCCTTAACAGCTCTTGTCTGCAACATGCTGGCATGTCGGGCAAGTCTCTCCAGGGAGAGGGGAGGAAATACTCGGCAGCAGAGGCTGTAGGACTGTCAGGATACTGAAGGGGTGACCAGGGAAGAGGATGGGCTGACTCTGGAGGACCATCACTCCATGCTCCTCTGTACCTGCGTGTGAATGACAGAGCTGTTCCCAGGAGGTCAAGCTCTGCCGGATCGGTGCTAGAAATGGCTGTTTGAGACCGACGTCCTAAATGGGGTATGAACGGTGAGGCGGCTGCGTTTGGTGATGGTTACTCACCCAGGGGGGGATGGCAGGAAGGGGTCAAAGGGGTCCTACAGGACAGAGCAATAAAACAGCAGGTCATGTTCAGTGTAGGTAACTATAAAAGTGATGCAGGTGGGAATATGCAGTCCCATGCAGACACAGGAAACATGGGGCTCTGAGCTGAGCCTTACCCCTCAGGAGTGACATCTTGTCCCTAAAAATGTCAACTCAGCAACGATCAAAAAGATGGAAGAGAAGGGCAAACACGGACAATCAAAGATCCAAATGACCACATGAGTGGTGGAAGCCAGGCTTCAAAACCAGATCAGAGGAGGCGGGGCTTTGTGCAGTGATGGTTGGGCTGTGCAACTCGTTGCTAAATGGTGCTAAACATTTACAGGGATTCAAGGGAAGCCTGGAAGAGCATGACTATGTAGGAACCATGTTGGCTGAGGAATCCTTCTGGGCTGAAAGTAGTTGGAGGCCAGGAAAGTCCTCAGGTGAAGTATTAAATTTGCTTTCCTCGTCTTTAGTCTTCCTGGGGCTCTCGCCTCTCACTGTACCGCCACTCTGTGCCATGGCACGTAGCTGCCTATACCACCAATGCAGCCATCAAAAACCCCATGGTTTACCATGGTTTCCTCCCACTGGGACATAAACAGACTTGGCTTTTAAGACAAACAATTTGTAGTAAAAAACAAACCATGGCTAGATGTGATGTCTCTGTGCCTGTTTTAACAGTCTGTCCTTTGTGCTCGCGGTTGCCTGCCTCTGCCACCCCTGTTTTCACAGACACAGCTGAAGATGGTTCTTGAGCGTAAGAGCAAAAGCAAGGAAATGCAAGAGGCTGGCTGTTCCTGGATGGGGACCAGCACGGAGAACAGACTCTGGGAGGCGGGGAGGCTTATCTTGCAAAGCCCCGTAGTCATGGCATGCCGGGCTACCTGCAGGGTTAGGAAAAAAGGGGAGCTTTGTTCCATGCAGCAGGACAATGAAGGAGTTCGTTACCTCTTCCTGCTCAGTTTTTCATTTTTCACTGGTGACTGCATGGCAAAACGTCTCGATGTTGAAACAGAGTAGTTTAGGTGCCTCCAGTTCTGCCTTGTCTCTCTGGCTCCAGGTGTCAGGTGGGACTACGTCTCCGGGGCTACACGGGCCTGGGTGCTCTGGGAGGTGCTGGGGCTGGCAGGTGTGCTGCAGAAGGGACATGATGTATGGAGACCACCAACATGAGCCAGTGGGTGAACATTATCCTGCAGGCAGTGCAGCAGGAGGGGTGCATGGAAACTGCTCTGGAAATGGTCATCTTTGGCAGAAAAAAGAGGTGGCCCGTAGACATGGTAGATCCCAAGACTTGGTGCCCCCCGGCACATGGTGGCTAACGAGCACCGTGGCCCGTAAGGATAGTGAGCTGTGAGCACAGTGACATTTGAGGCACAGTGGCCTCCCCGGGCACAGCGTCCCTTTGGGCACGGTGGCCCAGGGGCACAGTAGCTCTCTGGGCAGGGTGGCCCGCGGGCACGGTGTTTCCTAGGATTTGGTGGCTCCCTGGGGACGGTGACCCTCCGGGCACGGTGTCGGCTGTCCCCTGCACACACGCTGACCCTGGGACCGGGGGCTCGGCTCCCCCATTCCCCGGCCGGTGCATCGCCGGGGGCCGGTCCGAGGTGCCCGGGGCGGGGCGGGGAAGGGGCCGGGGGCCGCCCCGCCGCCGTCCCCCTTAAACCCCGCCTCCGGGCGCGCCCGCTCGCTGCCGGTTCCGCGCCCGCCCGGTGCTCGGCGCTGCCGGCGGGATGTACGCCGGGAGGAAGAGGAAGAAGCCGGTGCCGAAGAGGTGGGTGCAGCGGGGGAGGGGGATGGAGGGGGTGTCGGGCGTGCTCCGGGGAGGGTGTTTCCCCCGGTAAGAGCCGGGGGCGGCAGCTTTGCAGCCGGTGGGGAGGTGGAGGAAGCTGAGGCAGGTGTGCGGGTCGGGGCGGGGGGAGCAGAAGACCACACTGTGAGAGCCAAACTGGTTATGGGAAGCCGCATTAAGCTGCTCTGTCGAGGGCATTGAAGAAGCAAAAGAGGTGGGGAGAAGGTATGCTCGGGCGGCTCTGTTTTAATTAGGGTTAATTGGAGCTAATGCTTTGTAGGCTCTGGCATGCTGGAGGAAAACTCCGCTTATGATTGTCCTGTATCCCCAGTGTTCCTGTGAGGAAGCTGGTTGGGGAGTTTGTGATGCTCAGCTGTCCTCGTTTGAGTTGCAGGCTGGCTTACGCTTCAGTCCCTGCACAAATCAAATGTACAGCAATTGTTATTTACCAAAAGGTCCCCTATTCCTCAATAATTAATTAACATGATGCTCAATAGCTGCTTCATAATGCCTCCACAATGTGTCGCTGGAGTTTCCTGACTTTGGGACCCCCATGCCTCCCCCCATACCTGCTCTGAAGTCCCATCAGCCTGTTGACCTCAGGTTACCAGGTGTATAGGAAATAGTATTTTTGGGAGTCACTCAGGGGAGACAGATGAGCTGAGCCTAAACCTGGGGTGGAGGAGGGATCTTCAATGTTATAAACGTATGGTGAGATGTTAAGCTGAGCCCAAGCCTGGGATGAAGAAGAGAGCACCAACTTTATAAATCTATGGCGAGGTGAGCCAGAGCCTCTCTTGGGTGTTCGTTAGGGAGTCTTAAAGAAGCGCGAAGATGCCAAGCATAGTTGTTCTGCCTCAAACCTTTCTCCTGCTCACCCTTGAGTGGTAATTCCAGCCCCATGGTGAGGGGGGTGTGGCCAGACTGAAGGCTTCAGCTGGATTTGTGTGGCTCAGGGTGTGGGAGAAGGTGGTTTTTTTGTTGCAGAGGAGACCTTGATCCCTGGTACTGCAGGGAATCAGGAGAGATTATTTGCTTCTGTGACTGGGGAGGTCTTGCAGCAGGGTCCAGTTGGGAGCTGTGGGATGTGCAGCCAGAGAGGTGGGGGGGGGCAGGATAGGGTTAGGAGTTCTCTAGTCCCTCTGCAGTTTGCTCAGGGCTTTTTACTTATTAAAAATAAAAAAATAAAAATTAGGAGACAGTATGTCAGCCCAGGCAACCTCAGCTGTTGTTAATAGGTAATAACCCTTAGTACTTGCCAGCTTGCAAAAGTGGTGAACTTCCTGCTGGGATCCTTGTTCAAAGGGCAGCTGGGGAAAACCACCACTGCAGCAGCAGCACAGCCTTTGTCCTGCTCGGAGCAGAGCTTTCCCTGCTGCTCTGCTCTGCCTCATCCACACCGGGATCAGCAGCTTTTCTCAGCGGCTTCTTTGTGAACTTTGTGGCACGGCTGCACTGAGCTTTGCACCGTATCTGTTTCTTAAGACTGTTTAGGGCTCCTGCAATCAGAATGGGGGCTCAGGCCTCTGTAAATTGCCTTTTCCTTGCCTGTTGCGTGGGTGTTGAGCTGCTTTGTTGAACGCCAGGGTTTGTGCTCAGGTGGCAGCGCTCCCTGGGACAGCCTCACTTGGTGCCTGGGGCTGGCAGAGATGCCAGAGGTTTGCCCTGCAGCATGGATGGAAACAGCCCTCAGGGCAGGGAATTTAAACAGCTTTTAAACATCTAGACCAAGCCTCACTGTTTTGGGGGGCGGGAAATGTTACCTGCAGTTCTGGCCTCTGCAGATTCTCTGTGGCTAATAATGTGGTTGTGCTGAAGCCAATGCCTTTCCTTTGGTAAGTGTGTGTGTGATGGGGGCTGGCAGTTTTCCTGGTGCCTCTCATGGGAGATTCATAACTGCCTGGTAGAGAGTGAAGAGATTTGCCAAAAGGGCTGCCTGGCATCATCAGAGCCATTTTACTCTTCCTTGTCCCTCCTCTCAAGGGTGGCCGTGAAGCACCCTGTGTGCTGCAGCTGGGGACATGCAGGGACAGAGGTGCTGCAGTGTCCTCCTTTAGCCTTCTGGTGCTTTGCTGCTGGCTCTGTCACTCCATGTGTCACAGCCAGAGCATTGTCAGTGCTTGGCCAGACTATCCAAGAGACCCTTTTTACACCTCTGCATTTTACCCCCTCCCATACAGAGCAGTGCTCCTGGTTCATCTCCAGTCTCATTTTCTCTTCTTTCTGGCTGTTTGTGGGCTAGATTTGTGTAGTGAGTGGGCAGAGGACTTTTTGTTAAAAGGGTATCTGAGGAAACTCAGGATAATTTTCTTCACTTACCTTTTTTTTTTTTTTAATCAGATACAGAGTGATTTTTTTTTTTCCTTGCTGATGAGTGACTGTGATTTCAAAAGTGTTTAAGCCACTGGTTAATGGAGTACATAAAAGCATCAGTGCCAGTGTGCCTTGCCCAGCCTGTATGGATAAGTTTGGTGATGAGTTGTACCCGACCTCTCTGAGAAGCAGGGTATATCCCTCCTGATGTTTGTGTTACAAAACAGCATGACTGAACTTCTTAATTGAACTTGGTGATTCTATGAACTTTTACAGAGAAATGTTCCAGTTTTCCATCTGTGCTGGGAAGCCCCTTTGGTAGCTCTCTGCAATGACAATTCAACAGGCGTCTCACTGCATTTCATTTAATGCTCATTTCCTCTCTTGTCACACACGTGAGCAGTCCTGCCAGATGAGATTTGAGGGTGGTAATAGAGGGGAGAGCCTAAATTGCTGCTAAATACTGGCAGATCCTGTTACCCGAAGCTGCTTTATGAAGCAAGGATGCCTGCAGAGGGGGAGTTTGTGGTTAGACAAATTACATCAAAACAGTGTGGGTCACATGTTGGGGGATGCAATCTAAAATACAGAGTGGGGGTCTGGAGGGGTTTTTTTTCAAGACAGAGAATTCAAACTGGCATTAGAAATCAAAGGAGACAAGGTGACATCCAAGACTTGAAGTCATTAACTAACCTCTTACTGCTGCGGCTGTGACTTCAGTTGCAGCTTGTGTGGTAACTGCAGCTGATGGAGACAGGTCCCCATGTGAGTTTAAGACAGACCAGAGCTGCTCTTGTGGCCCCTACTCCTCCTGCAGACTTAGAGTTGGTCTCAGAGGCCAAGTTTGACATCAGATATTGTTTTTTGTTGGAAATGCCTGTTGGAAAGGATCAGAAATCAGAAGAAAACAAATTTTAAAAATCTACTGTTTTCTAAGTGCTGTTTCCTAAACCAACCTATGTAGTATCTCTTTGTCCAAGTGATGTTGTTGGCTTTCGCATGTGTTTCTTTTCGTAATGTTACTAAGCAAAGCAATGGATTCAGGCTCTGAGCAGTCAGAGGAAACTCAGAAGAAGCTAACTGAAATAAATTCAAATAAATGGTTTTGGACCTTCCCACTTTCCATTCTTGCTGTTAGTTAGCGTGCTCATTGCCACGGTCCTGAGCAAGTAGAACAGCTATCTGAATACTCTGAGCAACTTAAGGTAGTGCTTGCCATGGGTGAGGACCTCATGTGGAGCATGGCCAGGGAGAGACCTGCTGCGTAGGAAGAGTCTGGGATGAGGAAGAAGAGGGGAAGGGCATGCAAAGCAGAGTGTGGGTGGAAAATTAACCAGACGTCCAAGAGGTGCTCTGATGGCTTGTTGGTCTCTGCCCTCGCTCTCCCTTTCCCTGACAGCAGTGGTGGAAGCAAGGATGGGAGCAAGGCTGTAGTATCCAGCTGAGCTCTGTTAGCCAGGCTGCGCATTACTGGGCCCCATGCTTCAGCTGGAGAACATCAGGCCTGAGGCTGCATAAGGAGGCCAGCTGGGGTGGCCATGTCTCCTCCATGTGGGCTTGCTGGAGCTTGCTCTTGCTCCCGCATGTGCTTACCTTGGCCACCTGATGTTTTACTGCTGTTGTGGCTGCACTAAAGTCAACGCTGGGTTTGGAAAGAGCCTGATGGACGGGACAGTTTGATTAAACTCTCTTTTGCCTCTTCCAGCCCCAAACCGCCACCCCCTGAGGGTGTGAAGTCCAACCCCTCCAAGCGGCATAGAGACAGACTCAACCAGGAGCTGAACAAGCTGACTGGCTTGCTACCTTTCCCCGAAGATGTACGCATCAGGCTTGATAAACTCTCTGTTCTCCGACTGGCTGTTGGCTACATGAAGCTGAAGAGCTACTTGGCGGGTGAGTGTCAGTGTTGGTATAGGGGTGAAAAAGCTCCTGGGATCAATACCTACTGCACAGCTCACATCCCACCCCCAGAGCCACTTTTGCCTTGGGATGGCGAGTTCTGTGTCGTGAAGACAGGATGGTGATGAGTTGTGGTATTAGACCCTTGTTAAAGCCTCATATCTTTAGCTGAGGTACTGGAAAACTGGGCAAGAAAGAGCCATATCTCCAGAAATGTGGAGGAGTTGGCAATGGCTGCTGAGAGATGCTGTTTTCAAGGGATATCTACTCCTCAGGCCTTTTCCTGCAATGACACCAGTTTTTAATCCATGCCCTCTCTGGAAGGGGGATGCTGCACACCCAAATCTAATACTCCTCAGTCAGTTGTGGGTGGCTGGTGTCTTGGAAAAGCAACACCCTTGGGAAAGTGAAACCACCTGGCTGGGTTTTGGAAACTTGGGTCACAGAGGTGGACAGCAGACAGGCAAGTGATTCAGGAGACGTTGTAGGAGTGTTGAGAGTAGAGGAGCATGGCCCCATTGCTTTTGGAGGGGTTCTCTGGCAGAGAAACAGCACCTTGGGTTGAGGGGGAGCAGCTTGTGTGCCTGCCCAGCAGCTGAGACCTCCTGCAAAGTTCACCATCTACTTCTCATTAGCAACCATACTACCCCTCCTTTATGTCCCAAAACCCTCCGGTGTCCCGCTCCCACCAGTCCGTGGTGAAGGGGCCAATAGATAAAACAGTGTGTCTTGCTGAACAGCAACATTTCCCTCATGTAACTGAACTGCAGTTTATAATTAAATTAAATCAAAAATCCCTGTGATCTGTAGGCTGCTGTCTCTACTGGACAGGTGGGGTAGGAAATGTTGCACGGGGCTGCTCTGCTTGTTGAGGTTGGCAAGCGAAACAAGGCTGTTCCCAAGGCCGTTGTTTGGTTTGGCATCTTGTTAGCTTATTTTTCTCCCCTTTCTTCCTTGGGGGAGGGGGAAAGGGGGGTGTTTATGGAGGGGTGTCTCATACATTAGTGGTTTACTGCTGTGCTTGCCACCCTGGCCCTGCTGGGCTCAGCTGTGGTGGGTCTATTATACTTCTCTAATGAGCGTTTCCAGGAGATTGATGCCTCATACCCAGAGACACCAGTTCGTATTTGTGGGATGGAGGGTTGAGCTGATGCGCCTGGAAAGCCAATCTCCTTGCATTTGCCCCTCCACTGTGGAGACCCCAGTACAGGGCTGCAACCATAGCAGGAGAGCAACTGTGGCTGGACATTGCTGCTATTTTGCTTCTGTTCTTGGCAACAGGGACTTTCTGATGTATTTCTGCCTGATGTGCATGTAGCTCCCTTCCTTCCTGCTCACAGATTACAGCAGCGATTGCCCTCTGGGTTTCCAGCAGTCCGTATATCTGAGATAGTTACTGCTGGTGAAAATACTCATGCTGGGGGCTCCAGGGTTTTTCTGCAGACCTTGACTTGGGGGAGAAAGGATCCCGTGTACATACCACACATCGTCTGATGTGGTGCTGCCTTTATGAGCATGAAAAGTACTGCAAAGAGGAGGCCAGCTGAGCTACACTGGGTGCACAGACCTGCTGACTGCGCTCAGAAGTTTTGTACTGATGTGCTCACACCATACCATGCTGAGGAGCCTCTCCCAAGCCCAGGAGTTGTGGGTGGTTCAGCTCTTACTCCTGAAGCTGTAGTTCACACATGGTGCTGCAATGGTGGGATCTCTCCAGCAGAGCTGATTTCTCAGGCAGGAACCAGAGCAGCTCCCTCCTGTTCCTCTGACTCCCATCCACAGGGCAGTGCTGGAGCATCACATCACTGTGCTACCTCTGCAAAGGATTTGAGGGTAGCTGGTAGGCCACCCAGTGTGGTTGTGAGTGTGAGGGTCCCTCATCCTTGCCCTGGAGATGCCAACTGCTTGACCCCAGGTGCTGGCCTGACCTCTCTTGTGGTGTTAGCTGTTCCCCAAGCACCTCTGGCACATCTTTCTAAGTGCTGCCAAAGGGTTTGCTGAGCCTGTGCCTGTACCAGCTGACTGTGGCTGGGTCAGAAGGGCTGTGACCCAGGAGGTCCTTCCTGGGAGCAGGACCCCAAAGGACATGATGAGGGTGCGAAGAGGCACCCTGCTGTGGAGGGGAAATGTCTTGTGCTGGCTGCCTTTGCACAGGAGGGGTGATTGCTGCATGCATAGCATTGGAGGCACTTTGGATGCTGTTGGGCTCCTAAAGGCAAGGTTGGACTAAGAGCAAGGCTTGTTGAGTGCCTCTTCCTCCATTGTCCGCTTTTTGGACAGCAAACCTGGGAAAGAGGATTCTCTCCCTGCGTATCCATGAGATGCAGGTTGAGTAGCTGGGTAAGCAGCATAATGCCACGATGGCAAGATGTGGTGATTTGAGAGTGCAACTTTTCCTTCCATCCAAGCTGGTGCTAGCATAGAGTTAACCCACATCGCTTTCTCCACTGATGTTCAAGAAAAGGCAGTGATCAGCCCTCCTTACTGGTAGGGCTGGACTCCGCAGCACCCAGTGTGTATGTGGGTTGATGCAGCAGTTAAGAGGGAAAATATGGGTGCAGAGCCTGGCTGGGGGGTTAGTCACCATGCCTATGAGTCATTGTGCTCCCCTGCCTGCTGGCAGCACATGAACTGCTGGCTACAGTGCAAATAAAGCCTGAAAGGCTGCCAAGGATTGCTTTCATAACCCACTTCTGAAAGCAGTTGCTGAAATGCCATGGAGCAGTGCTGGAGGGCTGGGGTGACTTCAGCAGCTAGGGGAGGCACAGACTGGTGTGTGTGCCTGGCATGGCATGGAGCAGGGTTAGGACATCCAGATAAGCATGTGCTTCATCTCCAGTGCCTTGGGCTCGATGGAATGGATGATAGAGAAGGCAGAGCATGTGCAGAACAGGAAGCCATAAGCATCTTTCTATACTTAAAAGGCTCCTATTGCATCTTCCCCCCCTCCCGATGCAATAAACTTGTCTCCCTTAGCTTTTGCCCCATACCAGGTTTGTAACCTGTCCTTTGGGGGCTCTCCCAGGGCCCTCTCCAGCTGGGGGTGCCAGTCACCAGGAGGCAACCCCTGTGCCAAGCTCTCCAGCTGGGACTCCTGCCTCTGAGCAGGAGCGGTTCCTGCTGGATGTGCTCACCATGTGCTTCCCAGAACGAGAGCTGCTTTGGAAAAGCAATCTTCATTGCATGGATTCCCGTTCAGTGGCAGCCTCGTCCACTTCTTGGAGACCTGTTCTACCAGGCCAATTACTCCCATTTAGCCACTGCGCCTTTGATTTCCAGCCCCTCCGCCCCCCTCGCTGTGCCTGTGTCTGCCCTTAAGTTCATCTTGTTTGACTTCAGATCATCCCACCGATTCATCAAAGTCTATGTCAGTTCAAGCCCTGCCTGATGAAGACCCCTGTCATCTGCAAGTCATGGCAGCCTGTTCATGGTGTATCATGTCAGGCATTGCAGGGGCAGATGGTGAAAGCCCTTGTGCTGTGCTTTCTGGTTCAGTTTTGCTGGCACAGAATCACACAGAATGGTAGGGGTTGGAAGGGACCTCTGGAGATCATCTAGTCCAACCCCCTGCCAGAGCAGGGTCACCCAGAGCAGGTNCCCCTCTCCAGCAGTTCCCTGTCTTGAGCCCAAGTTCCCTTCTTGAACCGGGGAGCCCAGAACTGGACCCAGAACTCCAGATGTGGCCTCACCAGGGCTGAGCAGAGGGGAAGGATGACCTTCCTCGTCTGCTTTCTGCTTCATGCAGGCTCCTCTCCTGCAGCATGAGAGTGTGGCATTGCCTGGCAAGTGTCCCTGTCCTCTGCTGCCTCGACATCTCTCTGTCGGCAGCCCAAGCCCATTGCCTCATCTCCAGGCAGCTTTAATTGGTGCCATATTGATAGAGTTCCTCTTTTCAAGCATTTCCATTGAGTCTGGGTGCTTGCCCTTTCTCCTAGGCAAAGCGTTAACAGAGTCTATGTGGTTATAACCAGTCCAGCAGGGAGGAGGATGCTGGTGGGTGACCCTGGGCATATGCCGGCCTGGCCTGTGTCACAGGTTAAAAGTAAACATCCCATGTACTTCTAGAGACGATTCTTGCAAGAAATGTGTTGTGTGCCAAAAAGCGCATCCGAGGTTCTGCCTCATCTTGGCTTTGGAGCAGATATTCAAGTCTTCGGGGCAGGAGATGGACTGATTGTTGCAAAACGCAGGAGGAATTAACTGCTGCCCACCATTTGGTGTCCTTCTGCTAGCTCTCCCTCACTGCTTTGCCTCCCATACAGCCTGATGCCTGGTGGTGCTTCTGGGAGTAGAGACAGACCAAACTGGGTTTGGCTTTTTGTTGCTGGTGGTGGATTTCTTGGCTTTTTTGTTTGTTTGTTTTATTTCAAATGGCTGGGGAGAGACTGGTAGGAGGTGAGATGGACAATCCTTCTTCTGGACAGTCCTTCTTCTGAACAATCCTCTGGTCCTCCCTGATGTGGCTGCATCACTGGTATTTCCTCCTGCTGCCCCTGATACAACTTTTGCTGGTTTGGAAACTATCTGAGGAAGACCAGTAGGGGTGACAGGTCTTCAGCTGGTTTCTTGGGGGTTGTCGAAGGGTCCATATACCTTCCTCTCCAGATAGAGAGGACTACGCTGTCCTGAAGACCATTCAACACCTGCTCGAGTTATTGGGGAAACTTCACTGTCATTTGAGCTGGCCAGGCTTTGCGCTGGTGTCCAGAAGTTTGGTTTGGCCATACTAGGTTTGCAGGTAGGCTGAGCTTGTCCAACTGCAGCCCTTGGTTGGAGCTGCCATGTTATCCCATTCTGATCTGCTGCCTGGCCACCTGGAGCAAAAAGACCAGCACATGGCCTTCCCTGGACAGCTTCAGAGACCTGTGTAGGCCCAGCATGGAGGTTTGGCTGATAATATCACAGGAATTTCAGGTTTTCCTGGAGCCCCCCCCCAACCCCCCCCCCCCCGACACCAGCAGACAGGGCTGCAGTAACCAGCAGGCTCACAAAAATGCATGCGATGTTTGTGATGCTGGCCTAGGTCAATATAAATCTGCCACACAGATGCCGTGAAGAAGCAGCAGCTGGTGGAGAAGGATCTGGTTTAGAAATGTTCTGTAAGACCTCCTTTAAGCAGGACAGAAATGGTATCAACTTCTGTAGCTGGACTGAAAGCTCAGCAAGGATGGTCCATGTTTTCTGACAAGCTCTACAGCTTTTCTGATCGCGTGCTATTTTGAGGGTTGACTACTCTTCATGGAAAAAATGACCAATTCCTGGTGTTTCCACCAGTTTGCATCTCAGACCGAGCATGGCTCTCACTTTGCGGGGTTGTTGCAGGGTAGTGACTCACTGGATCATCTTTTAAATCTGCTTTACTTTTAATGAGAAACTAGAAAAACTTGCAGTTTGCTGGAAATGACAAACTTCAGGCATTGGGAGGAAAGCTCTCGAAGCTCCATGCTTCCATGTGGCTTGTTTGGGGCATACACGCATCTGCTGTAACTTGTCTGTCCCCCGGTGCAAGTGCTGCGGGTGATAAATGTCTCTTTTCTGCCTGGTATCACAGTATTCCCTGTGCAAATTAAAAAAATAAATGGAAATTTGGCATGCAAGTTTGGCATTGGGTGTTCAGGGAAATCACATGGATTGGCGGTGCTTGTCAGCTCCTGAACCGCTCCTTCCCCTGGGGTCAGGTGGAACTGGATTTTGAGATCAGTTGCTAAAATCTCAGCAATTTTTAGCCAAGCTGTTCTACAGTAGGAAAGCCAGCAGGATTTGTCGCCCCACTCTCCTAGGAGTAGAATGGCGGTAGCAGAAACCACTGCTGATGAAGCTGAAGGCAGCACTGTCTCGGGCTTGGCGTATGGAAGGTGTGCATCTCAAGCCATGGTGGCCCTCGGGTGATGCATGCAGTGTGCCAGCAGGACAGTGGTGGCTATGTCCCCTGGGTCTGACTCTTCCCCATAGTCAGGCAGGGAATAGACCCAGAAGTCCAGATTTCCCTCTTCCTTTGCTTTGCAGCATGAACTTGTCACCAGCCTGTGGCTGATGCACCACTGGGGGAACAGCTTGCCCTGTGTGGTTGTCCATACCTCAGTTGGGGACCTGCATTAGTTGAGCAGCCCTGTGTTCCCTCTTTTCCTGAACTAGGTGAAGCACCTCCATGTTCCCTGAGTCAGAGTTGGTTTTGAGCATCAGGAAAGTTTAAACCTTGCCTAAGATTTATATAGATAAAACATGGCAAAGTGGAGTTTCAGGGCTTGGTCTCTTCCAAGCTTTGCTCATCAGATCCAGCCTTTGAGTGCTGGTAGATAGCAGTGATGACTCTGGTGCTTTCAAAACCTGCTTTAAAAGCACTTAAAGGTTTTGTCACTTATATAAAACAGTGGCTGAACCCTACTGCCAGACCAGCACTGAGCTTTGGTCTGCAAACCAATTTGCAGAGGTTACTATGGGGACTTATGTCTGATGGTCTCCCAGATAAATCTGGAGTGACTTTGCTGATCCCTGTCTCTTTGAGACTGAGTGCCTAAGGAGAAAAGCTTGTCTCTATGTTCACAGTGCTGCTGGCAGCTGTGATGCTCTGGGCTCTGTATGGTGCGAGATGTCCTGAAAGCTTGGATGGATTTGTTTAGTGCTGAGTGGCTTGGAAAACCTCCAGCTAGCTGGAGATCTGTGCTGGGGTTCATTTCCTAGGGTTTGCATAGCAAAAGAAGCAGATGCTGGGGGTTGCGGATGTGGTGCTGTCAAGGGTGAGCAGAGCAAGAAAATGGGGCTTAAAATGCTCTGCAGGGTGGAGAGGATGTGCTTAGGGCACGTGCTGCCATGCCCTCTCCCTAGATTAAGGTCACCCAGGTGGTGCAGTTTGCAATAGAGACAACCAGTGGAAAAGCCCCTCATGTACAAGGGGGTTTTGGAGGTTGGCAAAGCTTGAGATGACTACCAGCTCATAACAGATGGCAAATAGTGGGGTACCTACCTGTAACTCGCTGGCCCACACCCAGCTTAGTGTCAGCCTGAGGCAGGAGATGCCATTTTCCAAGTGTGTTGTTTTTTTGAGAACATGTGGTCCCCACATGTGTCCTTGTTCTGTTTCATCTCCTGCCAAACCTCCACCTAACACCCAGCCTGGGCTGGGAGGGCAGGAGAGTGTCCTGCAGGGGCTGTGACCCAGCTGGCACATGGCAAGCCTGTTGTTTTTGTAGGCTTCGCTCGGTACTTTGCGAGCACAGCTGGAGACCTAGAGGTACGCCTACAAGGTTATTGAGTATTTTGGCTTGGTGGAGAGAAGTGGTTATGGCTGCAGGTAGGAGCTGCCCAGGTGGGACCAGCTTCGGGGGCTGTTCTTCATGCTGGTTCACTAGAGGTGGCAGGTCACAGGCTGTGAGGAGTCATCAGTGTTGCAGCTGACACTTATATATGTGGATGTGTTTTTATACTGTGCCCATGTCATGGTTGCAACATATTTAGCATGGACCTGGGGAAGGTCTTGTATGATACAGCCTTTCCCCTGGGCACCTAGGGCTCTCCAGACAGCCATGGTGGCATCTTCTGCTTGGCCTGTGCTGAGCAAGAGCTCATCTGTGACAGGTCCAAGTGGTCCTGGTGGCCACCTTTCAGCCATGATGACAGCCTCTTAGCTCCACAGCAAGGCCTAAATCTGTTTGCTTGCAAGCATCTGAGCACTGGTAGGTGCCAGTGCAGAGACTGATCCCACAAGTATGTCCTCAGTGGCACAGTCCTGCTGCCACGGGCAACTGGAGTCCCGATGGGTCTGTGTTCACCTGCCCATGGAGGAGTGTAGGATGAATCCTCCTAAGTCTGTGCTTCCCACCAGCAGTCTCAGACATTTGCTGTCCCCTGCACTAGTGCAGTTAGGAAGGTAAGATCCAAGATCTCCATCTGTGCCAGGGACTGCTGATGGTCCTGGGAAACCTGCTCTTGCTGACCCTGCTCGAGCAGGGAGCTGGACTAGGAGATCTCACCAGTTCCCTTCCCACCTCTGCTGCTGTGCAACTCTGCAGTGCTCTGCTGTGGCGCAGCTGGCAGCAGGTTTCCCTGGCTAATCTCACTGCAGTCAGCATTAAATTAGCTTTTTTTTTTTTATTCATCATCTTGTTGTTTGCTGTTACTGTGGGCCAGAGCTGCAGGGGTCTGGACCTGAAGTAACTGATGCAGTGGAAGGAGTCAAGTTTAAATCCCTCCTCGGGCAAGATCCTGCAGTACTGTCTGGAAGCATTTGCAGCAGCGTCAGGTTGGAGAGGTTGGCATGGGCTTCAGGGCTACCAGCACTCCCCAGGGCATTTCTGTGCTCCTTGGAAAAATGCTGGGTGACTTTTTCTAATAGGTTTATAATCTGTGGTTTTGGCATTTGCCTGTTTTGCTTGGATGGTATGAGCCTGCTCTGCCTGGCACGGTGCCTTTCTTAAACAGCTGAGGCAAAGGTTGGTGCTAATTTGATGGAGTTTGGGATTGGGTCCAAGAGGAAAACGGTTGTGCATGGCTTGGTGTTGCTGGAAGAGCTGGGAGTTCCTAGTTCCCTGATGCCAGGCATCTCTGGAGTCTGTTCAAAGAGAAATGCTTGCCGTGGGTGAGGTCTGTCATCTCCCACTAGTGTAACTCAGTCCATGAGAGCAGAACTGACTCCAGGATTTTTTTTTACCAGTAACGTTTTTTTTTTCAGTGACAAAACTATGCCAGAGGCAAGGGACGTGTTGGCCTCCATGGCTACTTTGCTGTGTTTTCCTTTGTGAATGTGATGAACAAAGAGTGAAGACATTAGATTGCTTTGCAACCCTTTCTCATGCTTGAGGTCTTTCCTCCACGTTGCAGGGCCTAAAAACCTCCGTGCAGAGGCAAGAAAGCTAACCCTCAGGGATGCTCTTGGGGATGTACAGGACACATCCTGACTCATTAATGCTGAAAATGTTACTGATCCTGGCTGACGTCTGCCCTGGCTTCCTTTTGAATGAAAGCTTTCCAGTCTGTGGGGATGAGACGAGCAGCAGGAAGCCTCTTCCAGTGCCCTGGCTGGTGTTGGGGTTCAGGACAGAGATGGATTTTTCCCTCCTGTCTTGGAGCCTATTGGTGTGTAAAGTTTACCCCAGCACTTTGAAAATATAAATGACCACCAAATTGCTTCATCAAATGACTAGAATTTGTCCAGTAACCACTTTTGCTGTGGTCTTTTTAATCGTGCATTAATTCCTGTTAATTCTCAAAGATGCATAGCAAGAGGCTGAAAAAACTAGGCACAAACAGCAAATGTGTTATCATCCTTGTATCTAAAGTTATTTCTTTTACTGTGGATGTATTGCAGCTTGTATACACATTGGACCTATTTCTTTTAATCCTACTAACTTCGTAGTCTCAGCTACTTCATGTGGAAGTGAGTCTCAACGTGTAATGGTCTATTACAATTAATATCTTAAACAGGGGGTGAATTAGCTTTTAATATGGCTTGTCATCTGCTTTTTCCTGCCTTATAGGAGACAGGGCTCTTCTGTTCTTCCTGCCATCAGTTATTTTCAGTGCATCTGAGCTGTCAGCCCCTTGGAGACAGGATTTCAGTGGGCTGAGGGACCCAGGGCTCTCAGTGGGTTTCAGGGGATGGCATCTCTCTATCAGGGAGCCTGCTCTCCTGGGTTGGAGAACTCTGGCTGTGAGTCCTCCCTGCTCCTGGTAGTGCCGGCTCGAGCTTGACCTTGCCGCAAGCTCCACTCCAGAGTTGCAGCACATCCTGGAGATGTTCTCTGCATCACCTTCACCCAGCTGGGTCAGGGAGCCAGCGGGAGGGGAACAAGGCTCTAAGCCACCACCCCAAGTCATTGGGAGACAGAGCCAGCGTTACCTGTCATGGGGTGATCGTCCTGCAAGTTGTTTCTGGTGAACGTGTGTTTATGTGCTGGTGAAATTCCTCAGAGACTAATAACTTGTCTCAAGTAAATGGAGGACGTTTCAGGGGCGATCCCTCCCTCCCATGAGATTACCTGTGTTGCAGATGGGGTGGGGGTTTTTTCTGCCATTTGATTAAAAGGATATTTATTTTTTTCCTTTCCAAGTCAAGAAGTGTCTGGGAATAGCCTCTGTACCCTTGGTGGGTATATGGACTGGAGTCCTCTATCTGGATGTGCTCAGGCATCTCTTGAGATTGCTCCCAGTCCCTGGGGTTCTTGGCAATTTGAGTGAGGATAAGTTCAGAGACCTGTTTGGAGGGGGAGAGCCATAGGGACACTGTTTCTCATTTGTTGTTTGCGGAGGACACACAGTCATGACATGTTTGAACATGAAGAGGGTCACCACCTGAAAAATGGGTACAGAAAGTCTCCAGATCATCTAGACCACTGAGGAATGGCAGTAGCCTCTGAGAGCAACCTCAGCCCAGTCCATCTGCTGGATGCTCACTCACTCCAGCGCTGGGTGACTGTCTCTTGAAGCACAGAACCCCTCTGCAAGAAGAAGACTTAGCTGCAGGTGTTGAAGTGATGATGAAAGTAAAGGGAACTCATGTCACACATTGCTGGATTATTTTGGTGAGAGAGCGCCATGCATTTTGCCTCACACACTGGCCTCAGCATCTCCTTGGCCTCTGGCTATGGATGGTGAGGACTGGGCTGGATGTGAACACCAGCTGCTCTACACCATCAATACTTAGAAGCACCAGTCACAATCCATGCCCAGCAGTTAGGACCTTGCAACCCTAGTGCACTGATTCTTGGTGGCAAAGCATCTTTTTGGGTTTCCTGCCTTCTCTCTGTGCTCCAGGCCTTCTCACCAAGCCAGGTCATCATAGTGCGTCCTATGGGAGATAGGTTCTGCGAGATTTTCTGGTCAGCTGTGCAGAAACAGACTACTCTGTGTTTGAGAGTAGGGAAAGCAGCATCTCTGATGGGAGATCAAAAGCCTCTTGCTAGGGGGAGAGTTGAAAGGAATAATTTTTCTGGAAAGCACAAAGTGAGCAAATAGGTGTTTCGTGTTGGATTCTGTAAACCTACAGCAGGTCTCACCAGCTCTTTGCAGTTCTCCCTGCAGATGCTGCTGGTGGACACTGGGAGAGAGCTGTAGACCATGTGCTCTTGTGTTATGCATCCTCTCAAAATGCTCTCTGCCCTCTTGGAGCTTTATTTTGGAAGAACTCGGTTTCTTTTTGAATTCCCCTGCCAGCTTGCCTCATTTCAATGATTTAGAGAGGAGCCAGCCCTTCAAAAGAATTCAAGTTTGAGAAGAGAATTGATGTTTCATTTAGAAACTATTCTGCTCCATCATGTGCAAATTGAAGCCATACCCCTGGCCCAGATGGGCTTTGGTTGTTTTTCCTTGGGGATCACTTGGGAATCGTGCGAGGAGACTTTTTGCATGATGACTGCCTCAAACATGCCTTTTGAAACTCCTGGGGACATGCATTTCCTTCCTTGACTGGTGAGCAAGCTGAGCATGGGGATGGCTTTTCTGGCCTTGAACCTCAACCTTTCCCAGAGGTGTTGTGTCCCCTGGCCTAGCTGATCCACCTCTTGCTGATTTGGGAAATATCTATCCAGAGGATGGTCCCCTGCAGAAATGGGAATGTGAGTTTACGCAGGGGGCAGGGAGCAATGCAGTTTTGTGGCATGTGGTAAGCTGACCCCCAGGGGAGCTGTCACGGAGGAGAAGACACGTCCTGTGGGAGTTGCTCACAAGCTGGGCTTTCCTCCAGTGAGTCAGAGTGCAGGATGGAAAGGGCGGAAGATGTAACTGCTGCCTGAGCATCTCCCAGAAGCACTCAAGGTTTGGGGGAGGCTGAAGTAGCCCAGTTCTATCAGTAATAGAGATGGAGGCTAATTGTGCTTAATAGGCTCAGAGCATCCTCGCCACTTTTATTTAAACCTGTGTGACTGCAACAGTGTGGCTTCTCTGTGTCACCTTATGCAAGACCTTCAGCTATTTATCGTTAACCACGTGCCTGGTTACTGAAAGCCTGCGTGGATGAGTGCTTGTTGTCACACAGGCTCCACGTGTAAGTAGATGTGAGCGATGTTTTGTCCTCAGACTGGCTTTTAATACAAATACGCAGATCTGTCAGTGAACATGCTTTTGCACATTGATGGTTTGATGAAAAACAAAGTGTCTCATATCAGCAGTTTCCTGGTGAAACTTTTTTTAGGTTTGGAATTATTTTGGCTTTGAACTCAGTGCTACCAGGGGGAAAAAAAAAACAGACCTCTAAAACCTTTCAATGGTGAGGTGAGAGTTTCTACCATGGAGAAAATTAAATGTGTGGTCAGACTTGGGGTGATTTGGGATTTTATCCTTATTTCCTATCGTTCCCTCAAATTAGGAAGACTTTTTCCCTTTGGATCCAGTTGGCAAAAAACCTGCCTTGAAAATTGCCCTTTTGTCGGAAGCTGTGTTTGGACTGAGTTTTTTCAAGGATAATTCCCCAGGAGATGAAGTACCACACTGGGGATGTCCCCAGGACCTGCTGTCCTCATTCCTGTTCCTGAACAACCAGCTTTGTGTCCCATGATTCTCGAGATCCTGTAACCAGGGCAGGAGGTTTCATGTTGGCTGCGCCCATGGGTGTTGTCTTGAAGGCATCTAGTGAGGAAGTGTGAGGCAGCGTGTGAGTCAGCCCAGGGAGGTCATTGCAGTGAGTGCTGGGAGCCCGGAGCTGCTCACTGGGAGTGCTGTGGCCACCAACTCTCTGATCTGCTTCCGAGCAGCCAAAGGCAGAAGAGAGAAAAATTATGGGTGCTTTGGTGATTTGGGAAGGTTTGCCACTGTCTTTCATCAGCCCTGAAGGACAGGAAAGCAGATATTGTGGCACTGGGGTGGCTTGAAGCCAACTCCAGCTCTACCAGGCCCTAACCTGAAGACTTCTCACTGTGTTGGGTGGTCCAGAAATGATCACCTCCCTTCTATCTTTTGCATCACTGCCTCAGACCTTGACAGAAGTGAGGTTTCCCAGAAATGGGACCAAGCAGGGGGTATTATCTCTCAGAGGAAGTGTTGAGAAGTTGGAGATGGCTCTGTAAAGGGTCTCTGCTCCAGCTCCCACTAGTATCATCTTCCTCTGAGCTGGGTCCATGTGCATTGGGTAGCACGGTGCGGCCATGCACGAGCAGCACTGGGGTGGGGAGGAGGAGGGAGAGGCTTCTGGCTTGCCCCTTCCATGCTGATTTCTTCCCCTCTCACTCACAGCTGCAGCTACAGATGTTGGCGACTGCATGCTGGATCAGACCAGAGCGCTGGGTGGGAGCGGACAGATGGACCTGCAGGTTGACAGGCTGTTTCCTGAGGGGGAATTGCTGCTCCAGGTATCGTGCCGTACCTCAATCGTTCGGGGTCTTCCCTTGGCTCCCACCATCCACCGGGCAGCTTGTCCCTGTCTGCTGATCCACATAGTGGATATGGGGCATGGGTCCCATCTGTGGAGCAAGAGGAGACCCTGCCTTGCCAGGAGCTGCTTTGCAGCCGCTGCACCGCACCTTGGGACAGGGACCGGTGATGCTGCCTGGCTGGGATGGGTCCCTGTCCTCACTGTTCCTGCCCTGTTTACTGCCCCTTTGGTTACAGTGCAGCAGCTCTGTAGGGGCTGTACCATGAACTGCCACCGTTGAACAGAGCAGGGCTCAGGGTGGTGGTTGTGTCCTTCTCGCAAAGGCGTCGGGTGATGTCTGTGCCCGTAGCTTGCAGGTCTTAGCTGTCACTGAGCCCAAAGCTGGCATTTTTCCTCGGGACCCGCTGCAGCTGATGGACCCAACGTGCACGAGCTCATCTGTCCTAACAAAGAGGTGCAGGGGCATTGTACAGCGGTGTAGAGAACGATCCGCAATTAGTCTCTGAGGTAGTGGATTCCTTGTGCTGTAGTAAATGCTAAGAGGAGAATGGTGATAGCTGCAGGATAAAACACCCACCAGGAACTGTTTGCGCTACCTGGGACATTGAGTGAGCTCCCTAGGAACGTGCCTGGGATGGAAAAAGTCCAGGTTCCGTTTGTAGGCTGTTGCGGGGGAGGAAAGAAGGGAAGATGGGTCTTGGAAGATAGTGGTGGACCAAATCAGTGGGTGGTGGGAGCTTTGCTTTGTAGGAAGACCAGTGTGTACCTAATGAAACAGCTCTCAATGAACTTCAGAGAAGGAGCTGGTGAATCAGCTGGCCAGAATGGTGTTTGTTTGGCTGCAATTTAAAAATGTAAGCTGGGAGGAAATGGAATAGAAAGGGATGATGGAAAGGATGGTTTAAAACATGCTGCTCGTTAGGGTGGCCGGGCAAGTCTGTGTGAGACCTTTTACCTTTCCATGGCTGTGTTCCTGACATCATGTGTGTCTCTGCTTTCCGGGCCTTGAATCCTCTTCTCCCTTCTTCCAGGTCTCCAAACACTAGCAGACGGATGCTTGGCTCTCCTTAAAGTCTGACTCTGGTGCTTTCAACCCTGCTCCTGCACAGCCTTACATGAATGCCAGCTGTTACGGACAGGCGGGCAGGTGCTAGCAGAGCCCTGGCAAGAGCCCCCTCCCGCAGGGGATTTTTCTGAGGCTGTGACTCCTGGGAGCCCAGTGTGACTTCTGGCAATGAAGCCTGAACCACATGGAATCTCCCATATGGCCTTCGCTCCCAGGAGCGGTCTCAGCTGGCTGCAAGTGTGATAGTCACGCAGGAACAGCTGGAATAATGCGATAGCCAGGAGGGAGCCAGAGTATGCCCCAGTTCCATGATGGAGCTGCTTCCAAGTGCTCTCCAGGGGTTTGAGCTGGACCATATGATGGCAATTTGTTGAGCCACCAGAGCATTGGCAACCATGGGTGATTGAAGGCATCTGGAGATCTTATGAGGTGTTAATGTGACAGAAATCCCCCAGCTGAGCTGCCTGATGGTCCGTCCGTCGTCCCCCCCCCCCGCCCCCTCCCCAAAGAGCATTTTAGTCAGATACTGTAATTTGCAGAAAACTCTGATTCAGGGTCCCTTGGGGGCCTGCAGTCCACAAAGGAAAGGGACCAGTCCTGCTGCTAGCTGGATCTGTACAGTATCAGGCAACATGCTCGTTCCAGAGGCCTTTCAAATAACCCAAGTTACTAAAAAAAGGCAGTCCACGCGAGCCTCAGTATTGCTGTAAATGGGGAAGTGCATGAGCTCTGTCAGCCAACTGCTCCTGCCCCCTCTTTCCATGGGGGAAGAGGGTGAGTGGAGCCAAAGGAGCAGCCAGACTCTTCTCTCCAGCGTGGTGTCACACAAACAGCATGTCTCCCCGTTTCCCTGCAGGGCAGCTCAGTGTAGCCCAGCTGGGCAGCGAGGGCAGAGTCCGTATTTGTGGCAGGTCCCATCCTGATGCTTATAAGACCCGCTGAGACTTCTGCCCACATCTTGGTTAAACCCCGACTTCCATTTAGGGTTTTCTTTTCCTAATTTCTCTCCTTTCATTCACTAATAAATTAAAACTGTTACAGACAAGAGCAGGAGGCAGGAATTACTATCTAGTGCAGTGCTTTCCTGAATCTTCATCTTGCCTTTTTTTCTGGGTATTCACTTGATGCATGAGCTCCCCTCCCACCACCCTACCTATGATCTATTTTTTTTAATAGTTTCTCTAATTTGGCATGGGTTTGGCCTTTCCAAGCAAGGAGCTACCAGTTTGGTATGGATTTAGTTGCAAGCCATACGTATGTAATTGCGGAGTGCAAGGCAAGAAGTTGGCAGATTGTATGAGCACAAAGATGATGTTATAGAGGTCTGGCGATTTTCTTCTTTTTTTCTTCCTCCTTTCTCCTCCTTCTTTCTCTTTTTTTTTTTTATCTTCTGTTATCTAGAACATGACCAAGAGAAGAGTAATTTTCCCAGTATGGTGTCTCATAGTGGCAATTCAATGCCAGGATGTATTTGAGGGGGAATGGAGTTTGTTCCTGACAAATGTGTCAAGAGCAATGGGGACTCTTGAAATGTTTGTCAGGAACAAGAACAAAATCAGATGAGAAGAGGTTGTCGTCCTGGGTAATGGGAGACGGATGAGAGGAGGATGCTGTCACCTCCTCGAAGATGTGTCAAACAGTCCTGCACGCTTATAAGGATCAAGGGATGTCACGTCGGGTGTCACAGATGTGATGTCAGGGCCTTCACAAATCTGGGATCCGACTTTCCAGGTTTTTCCACCTCTTTTGCTTTCAAGGTGCGCGTTGTTTTTAGCTCCATTCCCATCTTTGAATGATTGTGGTGGCTGAGTTTAGTCTTACTTTGTGGTGAGTCGTTCACACACCTTTGGAGCTGAGAGCAGGAGTCTGAGGGACAGACATATCCCGGTAGTCCTCAGGTGCTAAGGGTTAAAAGGCAAGTTTGGGGGGATGATTGGAGAAATTCTGGTGAGAAGACATACAGAAATGCAGAAATAAGCTTGTATAACCCCCTAACTGTAGAACTCAGGGTGAAGAACAGGGCCCAAAGTGTATTTGGAAGTCATCCTTAAAATGAAAGAGTGGATAAATATGTCAGGTCAGTGACTGACCGCAGTTTGGTTACCATCTCTGAAGGCTTCATTATGCTTGAACAAAAGCTATGCTCCTCCTGGAGTCATGAGGCTCCTGCGTGGTTCAAGGCACTTCTTCCCTCTGCACTGCCTCTTGCTGCTTGTTGTTGAAGTTGTAGGCGGGTTTGTTAGAGGAAATCAGGTCTGCCAGCAGAAGAGCCCTAGAAGAGCATAGCAGGTTGTCCTGAAACCTCTCCTTTGTTGGTTCCTTCTGATGCAGGAGGTGCCCTGCCGTGAGAGGACTTCTACAGTGGTTCTAGAAAACATTGTCAGTCCACCTTTGATCATTGTTCATGGTAACAGTGAGGGACCCCTCCCCAACTAACCAGAGTTAAAAGCCTCGTGTGGTCACAAGGTGCTTTCCTTTTTTGTGGGTTCTTTGTTGACAAAGAAGGTCCCTTCCCATCCCTAAATGCTGAAGAAACACCTGGAGAAGTTCATCTTTCAGTAGCTGGATTGAAGCTAGGCAGAGTAACTCTGGGTTCAACTTGTGCTTTCAGGCACTCAACGGATTTATCATCACCGTGACTGGAGATGGCTACATCTTCTACATCTCCCCTACTGTGCAGGACTACCTGGGCTTTCATCAGGTGGGTACTACTTGTTTCTGGCTGTAAGCAGGTGGTTGCAGTCCAGGCCTGGGAAAGAGGTGCTTGTGGCCATGCCAGGGCTTTCTTTTCTCTGCTCTCAGTTCCCTTGGGCCGTTGTTGATGTATGTTTTCAAATGAGTCATGTCCTTTGTGGGCTGTGAGAGCCAACAAGCATGCGTGTGACTTTAGTAAGGACAGATGAAAGCTGAGCAATGGCAGGCTCTGTATCCCCTTGTCTTTGTGTGTAAGAGGGGTGTGAGATTTTTCTTGTATCCTGCTGCTGGGCACGTAGGCCCTCACTTACAGAGGGCGGAAGTTATCTTGCTGGCGAGCAGTGTCAGTGCCCTGAAGTACTGTGGGTTACATGGGATGCCAAGGAAGAGCAGATCTCTCCCTACCTACACCCTGTTACCTCCAGTTCCTCTGATGTCCAGCTCCTTTGGCCGAAGGACTGAGTCAACAGGAGGGCTGTGAGGCTGCTAAACCCATTTCGTTGTATGGGTTCCTGGTGCGCCTGCGGAAACTAATGTATTTTCTTCTTTGTCTTCTCTTTGCACCCTTTCCCAGCATCCTGTAGAAGGATCCTCATGGGCTGATGCCCCAAGTCAAAACAGCTGTCGGGGCAGGGGGTGGTCTTCTCAAAGTACCTGTATGTCTGGTTAAGCAGGAGGTTCTGCTCTGACATGCTTTTGAGGTCAGGGACGTGGCAGCTGGTGGCCTGAGCTGCCCATGGGCTTGGCAGGTTCATGCTGACCACCACAGCATGCAGGATCAGGGTGGGAAAGGTTGGTCTAAGATGTGGCCCTAGAAGAAGAGGACTGTGTTGTGAGGCAGGTGATGTGAGGACTTGATGGTATTTCTGCTGTGTGGCCAACCTCACAGACTAGCATCAGCATGTTTGGTTTTCCTGGTGGCTCACTGAAGGAAGATAGTTTGCACTGGGATACAGATTCCCATGGATTTGTATATAAGAAAAACCTACAAGTCCCTTTTTTAAAACAGCAAATCCACCTGCATAAGTCTGGGGGGGGGGAAAATTAGTTTGGTTTGGTCAAAATGTTTTGATCAACCTGAAATTCTTTTTTACGTTGATCCTGTGGAAGAAACAAAACTGCTTATTTGCTGAGGGCTAGGGGTGGCCACACAAGAGAGATCTTGCGTGCTGTTGCAGACCAGCAATTTGTACCCCACAAATGAATTCCCCTCTGACAACCCACAGCTTTTCTGGTGTTTTGTCTGAATTTGGTCAAAAGGAGATATAAAGTTAAGATGCGCCAGGCAAATGATGCAGTGTTCACCCCGCAAATGGGGAGCAAGGCTTCCCAAAGAGCAGGGTCTCCCATGGCATGGGAGGGTGCTGGAGTTTCAGCATTTCCCATGAATTGCCGTTAAGGATCAGGAGCCAGAGCCAGTGTGGAACTTCCTTGGAAGGGCCACTTGACACCAGAACCTCAGCCTGCCTTGCTGGTGCAAGGATCAGGGTGGAAAGCTGCTTAGCTATCACCAGATGACACTGGGGAAACGGGTGGTGTTGACAGTCCTGAGCAGCCAAGGTTACTTGAACACTGCCATTTCTATTGCTTCTGGAAACCTCTGAGCTGCTCCTTAGGCAGACCCACTCTCTGCTCCCTTTCCCTCCTTACTGAGCTGCCCTTCCTAAAAGCAGCCAGTTCCTGGTCCTTGCTCTCCCCGTGGCACACAAAGCCGGGTTGTTTTTTCCTGTTGCTGCGCTTTTAGTACACACAAATGACAGCCTCCTGCCATGTCTCCCTCCAGACGCCTCTGCCAGGCTGGGCAGGGGGTGACACTCTTCTCCCCTTGTGTCATTCCAGTCGGATCTCATCTACCAGAGCGTGTACGAGCTGATCCACACGGATGACAGAGATGCCTTCCGCCGCCAGCTGCATGCAGCAGCTGCCAGCACCCAGCATGCTGCCCATGGTGAGTGCCAGGGTAGTCCCTAGCAGTGATCCCTAGGGACCAGCCAGCCACCTCTGCATGGCCACCCAGTGCTGGGCAACCCTCCTGGTGGTATATATAGCCACCAAGCACAGCCCTGTGCTGAGGAGCATCCCATAGCCTCCGCACTGGGACTCGCAACCATCCCAGGGGATGGCATGGCTACCTGTCACCAAAAGCAGCCAACAGCAGTGACATGCTGTCTTTCTCTGTGCTGGAGGGATAGGGACACTTCCCCCAAACCTTCTTACTTTTCAGTGTTTGAAATCCTATTTATTTCAGTGGGGGCAGCTTGTTGTCTTGCTCCTGTCCGGGAGGCAAGGGGACCAGAAACTATCATGAACTGATAATTTCCCATGGCAAGGTCTTACCCATTTGGTGAAGACACGGGTTGACCTGAGCAGCAAAGTCTCCAGCAGGAGCAGGTCTGCAAGGCCATGAGCACAAGGTGCACAGCTTGGAAAGTTTCATTTTCCCTTTGGTTTCCCAGCCCTTCCTGCTGACCAGCCACCGCTGGCTGGATGCAGCATCGCATCCAGCCCCCAGCACCTTTGCCCCAAGAAACCCTCCTGCATGGAGAGGAACTTCACCTGCCGCTTCCGCTGCTTGCTGGATAACTCCTCGGGATTTCTGGTAATGCAGCCTTGCACCAGGACACCCCTCTGCTCCCAGTGTGTTCTCTTGGGACCACTTGTGTCCTGTAGAGGTGGGAGCACAGCTGGTTCCCATCACCCTATTTGCTTCACACACACATTTTCTAATCCCCTCTAAGGCCTTGAATTTCCGTGGGCGCTTGAAATTCCTTTACGGGCAGCAGAAGAAGGCATCGGACAGGTCCCCGCTGGCTCTCTTTGCCATCGCAACTCCCCTCCAGCCGCTCTCCATCCTGGAGCTTCGGACCAAGACGCTGATCTTCCAGACAAAGCACAAGCTAGATTTCACTCCCATGGCCTGTGATTCACGGTAGGGCATCTCCTGCCTTCCCTGTGGCAAAATCCATGGCTGCAGGTGCTGGACAGAAAGCCAGAGCCCATGGGAGCAGGGCACTTCTGACCCAACTCCTGTGACATGTTGTCTGATGCTTTTGTCCATCCACTGCTGAGCATTTCTGCAGTCCCCAGTAACATGGGGAGCAGACTGAACTGGGCACCAGCACTTCTTGGCTCCCATGTTTTAGCCCAGAGACCCTGCATGGGGTTTTGTGGAAGAGGGGATGCAGCTCGATCCAGGATGGAGAGTTGTGCCACCCAAAGTGGGAGACTCTGGCTAACCGCCTGGGCGCTGGGCAGAGGATCATGTCTGGCTGGTGGGGCTGCAACTGGGGTATCCATCCAGTGTCACTGGGTTTCTGCACTGTTTCCAGGGGGAAGGTTGTCTTGGGATACACAGAAACGGAGCTGTGCCGGAGAGGGTCCGGGTACCAGTTTGTGCACGCGGCTGACATGATGTACTGTGCAGAGAACCATGTGAAAAGTGAGTTATGGGCCAGGGAGGGGTGATCAGGTTGGGTGTGTTCATGGGGGCCCTTGCAGCTCACCAGTACAGCTCTGGCCATGTCAGTACTGTTGCTGTTTGGGCCAAATGTCCAGGTCTGGAGCAGCTGTGATAAAGGCTCTTCCCTCCTGGGTGATACCCGCTTGGGGAGTGGGCAGGGGGACAGCATGGCATGTGGCATTGTGTGCTGGCTGCGTTCTGCCTCTTCTGCCCCTGTAGCACGAGCACAAGGGGATGCTCCACATCGTGGCATCTTGCCCATGCTATTTATCTGCCCCCAGCAGAGTGACCATGTCGATGTCATCTCTCTTCTCTCCCTACCCCAGTGATGAAGACGGGGGAGAGCGGGCTAACAGTTTTCCGGCTGCTGACCAAGAAGGGCGGCTGGGTGTGGGTGCAGGCCAACGCACGGCTGGTGTACAAAGGGGGCAAGCCCGACTGCATCATTGCCCGGCAGCGAGCCCTGTCGTGAGTATTGCTGGGTCTCTGGCTGCATTTGCCCACTCTCGGCACACGTGGCCCTGGGGCTGCTTGGGGCATGCGGAGGGAAGGGTGGTTGCGTTGCATGGCTGGCACTTGGCAGCACGTGCCCTCCTGTAGCAGGGGGGGATGAGCAAAACAGCTCTGAGAAGGTGGTTGCAGACACACTTACTGCTGCCTGGGGTGAGCTCTGGACACGCTGCCCTTCCCTGAGCCATGCAGACCTCGCCACAGGCTCCCCAGAGCCCCAGTTCTCCGCCAGCAGCATCACAGCCAGCCCAATCCAGCACCCTTTTCCTCAGAAAAGCCAGGGCAGGGCTGTGAGCTCCTGTCTCGCTATTGGGAGGGTGGTTTTGTCTGGCCCAGAGAAGGTGCTCATCCTGTTTCCATCTCTCTTTCCCTCCACCCTGAAGGAATGAAGAAGGGGAGGAACATCTGCGGAAGAGAAACCTGCAGCTGCCTTTTAGCTTTGCCACAGGGGAAGCAGTCTTATACGGGAATGACCTTCCTGAGTTCCTGGATTCCTTCCAGGCTAAGGAGGAGTTGCAGACACAAGCAAACTCCCACTCAAAGCAGTGCTCAGTAGACCCCAACTCTCTTCTTGGGGCCATGATGAAGCAGGATGCATCCATATACATCTCCCACGCTGATAACACGCCTCAGTTCTCCTTTTCAGATCTCATCACTGAGCCTGATGGACCGAGCCATCATGAGGAAGTTGGTGATACCAAGGAGGACAGCAACTCCCTTCTGGTTGTTATCAAAACTCTCTTTGAGAAGAGTGAGGTGGATGGTAACATCTGCCAGAATCTCCAGAGCCTCAACACGGACAATGCAGAGCTGCAGCAGTGGGAGGAGGCACTGCTCAGCCTGGGTGCAGAGCAGGAGCCACCAGCTCAGGAGGTTGGTGAGAGGCTAGGCACTGAGATGACCTCCTATGTGGAGCAGATGCTCCTCAGGAAGGATGCTGGGAAGAGCATGGACTTCCCACGCTGCAGTGCATCACCTCGTAATGAGGAAAACAGGCCTGTGGCTCACTTCCAGCACTGCTGGGCAACTAATTCGGTGTTTCAAGCCCCTCCACAGCCCCAGGCACCTGGTGCACAAGGCCAAGATGCTGCAGTCTCTCGAGTCTCTGTTATATCTGAGGTCAGCCCTGCGCCACCAAAACAGCAGGTCCCGGTTAACTCAGCTGGGCTGGTCGGGGGAACTGTTCTGGATGTCCCAGGCTTGAGCAGCAAGCACTCTGTAGCACTTCAGCTGTCAAATCTGGGACAAGTGCTTCAAACAGAAGTTACCACCTCTGCTCCTGTAGATAACACTATTCTGGATGATCAGAGCCAGCCCGAGTGTGAACTGGTGAGCTCAAGCTGCCCACCTCCATTGCACTCCAACGCGCTAGTGACTTGGTGGCACAGTGTCCCAGTCCAGGCAAACCCAGCCAATGCTTTGGGTCAGAGTGCTTCTCCTGGAGGTTGCCTGCCAGAGACTTCGATGGTCACAGCTCCAAAACAGCTGGAAGTAACAGGAATGCACCTGGAGTCACAAACTCCGCTGAGCAGCAGCCCTGAGTGTCCTCTGGGGCCTGGGCTATGGCTGCTGCCGTCCCAACCCGCCCCTTGTCCTGCACAGAGCTTCCATGAGTCCTTGTTCTCTGGGGCTGGGGACCTCCACGGTGAGGAGATTGCTCTCCCTGCACGAGCCTCAGCACCTTTAGGAGTCAGCCAGCTGCTAGGTGATGGTGGCTGCCCCAAACAGTCCCCAATACTCCCCCCAGAGCCCAGCTTTGCTTGGGAAGGGGAGCAGGACAAGTGGTTCATGCAGCACCAGCCAAGGCTCCTGCAGTCTGGGGCAGCTCCTCAGAGATTTGGTGGGGCAGGTCTGGCACAACACAGCGGGCTCTTGTTGGGATCCAGCACAAGTCCCGGCGCCCACCAGATGGACCATGTGTTGCTGTCTGAGTGCCAGCACAGAAATAACCTCTTTGGACATGAGAATGCCTTTCTGAGGGATGCCTCTAAAACATCCCTTCCCCAGCAGCTGGGTGCTTCACCTTGCCCTGATGAGAGTCACCCTGGAGCTTCATGTTCCTCACAGGGCTCGGGTTCAAGGTGCTCATCAGCTCTCCCTGCGAAGGTGGCTGGAGGAGTGCCCACCTCCTCTGAGCAGGGCCCTGGCTTCCCATCAGCATCCTTTGTAGGCAGACAGCCGCTCTGTGCCTGTGAGGTCCAGCTCAAGGTGAGGTGCGAGGGCTGCAGGACCTGAGGGCTATACCGGCTCCCACAGATGGAGCAAGGGAGGATGCCGAGAAGGTGCCGGCACAGCATCGGTTGTGGGCAGCCTGTTTTTGAAGCCTCACTGTGAACTAGGAGCCACACCTTGAAAAGCCACCAGCAATTACAAGCTCTTCTGGCTGTGCATACCTGCGAGTGGTGCCCCATGCTTCCTGCTCGTTCAGGATTTTGTCTTCCAGTGCCTGAGATGAGGTGCCCTAGCAGACCTTCAGGCGGCCTAGGATGAAGTGTTTTTCATTTTCCCGTGAGAAGTCTGACAAACCTCCCTGCTGGCAGGGCTGCATCTCCCTGAAAGACCCCCTGCTCACCAGTCCATGCGTTCCTGGCACCCTCTTGCAGGCACACCTGCTGGAGTTACAGGCACCACAGCACTGAATTGCAGTTTCTTGATGCTGTGTGGTCTCTTCATCACCTGTGTGTGGACCACCCTTGTCATGTTGCTGTTTGGTCCCCTGTATCATCTCAACCTGCCTGAGCCCCTTTGCTCCACTCCTTGCTCCCTCCCTCCTGTGCTCTCCATCTCCTTTCCTCCTCCCAAGCCCCAGTTCCTTTGGAAAAGGTGGTGTTACCAAGCACTTTGAGAAGCTTAGCAGCATTTGAAGGGTCTCTGTGGGAGGTGGAGTTGGTGAGAGCAGAGGCAGCTTGGGATTTTGGGCTTCTCAGCAGCTTTTCCAGGGAGTCTGGGAGAGGCAGGTACCAGGCTGTAACCTTCCCTTGCAGCAGTGTGGGGAAGGTCCAGCCAAGTTCCCCTTGGGTTTGTGACTGGCTTGTCCTTGCCTTGCTGTCTTGTGCTCAGCAGTGCCATCGGATGGAGGAACAACGGGGTTTACTCCTGCAGTTGCTCAGTACAGTGTGGTTTTGCCCAAGCAGTGAGAAATAAAGGGAAGTGATGCAGGGACTGCTGTCTGCCTTCAGATCAACTTTGTGCTCTTTAAACTCCTGGAGACCAGCAAAACCACTCTGTTGAATTCACTTTCTTTTGTATTTTTTAACCTAGGTGTGAATTTATTTTTTTCCCTGCTACGGTACAAATTCTCCCAGATCCATCAGGGAAAACTGATAGAAAAAGCAATGTGAGGGGAGAAAGGGTTTGATTCAAGACCAGATGTGGTAAGTCAGCTTGGTCAGAGAGGTCAGAGTGGTTGGGGATCTCCACATCATCCCCACCCTTGCACCCGTCTCCCTGAGCATCACATCTGCCTTTCGCACCAGTGTTAAGCCAAATAAGTAAAATTGGGTAATTAGTGCAGGGCTAGCGCAGCAGCAAGCCTGCATGTGTCCTGGTGTGGAGTGTCCTCATCTCCTTGGGTCTCTGTGGGTCCTGCTTTGCCTTGCTGTACCAGGGCTCCTGGGGCTGCTGGCAGGGCAGGATGGGGCTCAGGAAGGCTTGAGCTCCTGGCTGCAGTCTGGGAGCAGAGCGATGCTAGAAACAGCCTGGACCCCTCTGAAAGTGGCCTGGGGTGAAGAGCTGACTGGCTGTGATGGGGAGTCTTACAAATCAGCGGACCCAAAAAAGCAGCAGGATGGATTCTGCTCACCAGCCTTTGCTGTCCTGGCACCTGTAAGACAATGTAACACAGTGCATGGCTCAAGCCAGGGGGTCCCAAGGGCTTGCAGCCTTACCTTGGGGAGGGGGTACCCCACCAGGCTCTGCTGGTTGGGGCTGAGACAGACTGCTGGTGCTGTGTTACTTGTGTCTTATCTCTTTATAACTTGTGTATGTGCGTGTAGCGTCTATTTTCCTGGTAGTGCCTCATTTTATGCTTTGTGATTTCTTTGTATTGCTGTTGGCAGATGGATGATGCTGAGGAGAGAAAGATGTCCTGAAACTAACCCCCTGCCTTTGGTTATGTATTAAAAGGCGATTTGCTTTATATAGTGGTGATGGTTTGCTTTGACCTGAAATGGTGTTCTCCATTTCCCTCTTGACTGAGCAAGTATTTGAAAAAGCCTGTTTTCAGCTTAGCCCCAGGTGTGATTTCTCTGGGCTTTGGCTGAAGGAATCCATTCTCCTGCACCCAGGGAGACACAGGGCTGGGACCACAGATGGTGAAGGGCTGTGCTTTGCCTTGTGCAGGGTGATATTGGGGAGGAATACAGCCATGTGGACACCCTCTGATGTTACAGACAAAACACAGGTTGCTGCCCTGTGTGTTTGTGCTCTGACCTTGCTTGGTGCCTGTCCCTGCATGTGACTTGGTGGAGCGTTTTGGAAGGACAGGGCTGGGGGGATGATGGCTGGTGCATGTACATACCCCCTGCCTCCAGGTAAGCGTGCAGCTGTGTGTGCCTAAACCTGGGTGGGTGGGTGACACTTGTTCTCACTGTCCCTAGCCACTATGGACATGCACAGCAGCAGCAGTGTGACATTGTCCCCATATTTCACCCCCAACCACCCTGTGCAGTGGTGGGGCTCACAGGTACAGTTGTGCTTGATGCTGGCGTACACACACAGCTTCCTCGGTGTCACTGCCGTGCATGGCCTCATGCACACACCCCCTCACAGTGGCACACACACTGAAATGCACATGGTCACACTCACAGTCATCCTGGCATGCCAACATGACTGCAGTGACACAAGTGCTCACACCCCTCAGCCATGTGGGTGGTGGGGCTCACTGCCCCATTTCCTCCCCTCACCCCCTGTCTATCTCTCATAACCCCCACACCCCCCCCTCACCT
>VXBH01008280.1:595-27236 GCA_013400035.1 Rynchops niger | reverse complement strand
GCACCTGGAGTACTGTGTCCAGTTCTGGGCTCCCCGGTTCAAGAAGGACAGGGAACTGCTAGAGAGGGTGCAGCAAAGGGCTACCAAGGTGATTAGGGGAGTCGAACACCTCTCTTATGAAGGAAGACTGAGGGATTTGGGTCTCTTCAGTCTGGAAAAAAGACGGCTGAGGGGGTATCTTATCAATGCTTATAAATACTTAAAGGATGGGTGTCAGGAGGATGGGGCCAGTCTCTTTTCAGTGGTGCCCAGTGACAGGACAAGAGGTAACAGGCACAAACTTGAACATAGGAAGTTCCATCTCAACATGAGGAGGAACTTCTTTCCTTTGAGGGTGGCAGAGCCCTGGCACAGGCTGCCCAGAGAGGTGGTGGTGTCTCTGTCTCTGGAAACATTCAAATCCCCCCGAGATGTGTTCCTGTGACACCTGCTCTGGGTGACCCTGCTCTGGCAGGGGGTTGGACTAGATGATCTCCAGAGGTCCCTTCCAACCCTATGATTCTGTGATTCTGTGAACTGATGATTCGGCAGGTCAGGGAGAAGATGGCTCTGCTGCCTGGTTTCAGCGAATCTCTGCCTGCTTCTCACACCATTTCCACGATGCTCTTTCCTTCTGATGCATTTCAAATACTCTGTATCAGAGGAGCTGCTGGCGAAATTTGCTAAGTCTTACTTGTATGAGGCAGTGGAATAATTTTGCATTGGCTAGGAAGAGCTCAGTTCCTGTTGGACAATTAAAAAAAATATATCCTAGAATGGGATATACTTTACTAAGTGCATGTTCCTGCTCTTTGCTTCTCAAAATAGTTGATGTGTAAGCTTGCTGTAAAACACGTGGATTAAATGACGAGCAACGATCGGATTTGGCATGCTGACAACAGAGAAGCCGGGGGGAGACAGCAGTCCTTCGCCTGCCTTCACAACAGCGATTTAGCTTTCCACTAGTTTGAGCATGGCAATCGGGAGGGCATTTGGGCCAAATTTTGCTCCCTTAGCATCACGCTGCTGTTCTCTGCACTGCGTGCTCCTGCTGAGCTGCGGCTGTGTCACCTGTGGGGCTCCCACTAGTGGACGTAAAAGCTCTTATGCTGGTTTCACTGGACAGCTGCAGAATTCTCACTGGAATTCTCATCACCAGAGGTGGATGATGTTTGATATGGGCAACCTGAGGCTGCTGTGGTGGGGAAGGGAACTCCCCTACACCCACACTGCCAGTGGGTTGTGGCCGGCGTCACCTGCCTCCTACCTGCCACCTGTGTGAGCTCATCAGCAAAACTCTTCTTATGGTGGGGGAAACCCTTTATTTATTTATTTTTAAAAGGAAAATATCATTCTTACTGGGGGGAAACTGCTTTTCTGTCTAAATGACTCTTCTCGATTAAAAGTTTAGATTGAAAATGAAACAACCTCAGTTTATTCAAAAGCAACTTGAAGAGGCTTTTTCTAAATTTCCAATTTTTTTTTCTTCTTTGTAATAAAGTACAGGAAAACAATTTTGAGGAGTTATTTAATGTGAGGGTGTGTGTACCAAGTAGCAGAGCTGCAGGTCCCTCTGCTCGTGAGCATCTCGGAGTGAGAGAGGTGGGTGGAAAAGGAAGATCTGGAGACCTCTCACAGTAAGGTTTTTACTGCTGTGTGAGTGGAAGACCTGCTTTTCAGGGAATTGCCGCAAATGACAGGAAGAAAGAGGTGGATAGAAGGCAATTTCATTAATAAGTAAATCAACCAATCTCGTCTTCCCCTGGAGAGTGACTGATACGCACGGGGGCATTGAGCCCTACGGCAAAATGTATGCAGGGAGCACCATTACCAAAACCCCTCTTCTCTCTCCCCCTCCGAGACCTGCTCTGCCATGCAGATAGAGGTCCCTGCCATCACTTGCAGCTGGGTTCGGTGTTTTCTCGTCTCCTTTAAATGCAGTAGTGGGGAGATATGACCCCTTGCTGCTCTTGAAGAACCATGAAGTAGTTGGGTTTCCTTCTGCTGCTTCTCCTGCATCAATGCCTGGAGTGGGTTTGGGACCAAGTCGTCTCGTTTTCCTCCTTTGCAGTCCACAGCTGAAGGGAAATCCTGCTCCCACTTGGAGGTTTTTCTGTGTGGAAGGAAGGGGGCTGGGAGATATCCTCTCAAAAATGTTAATACCCGCTTGTTGGTGCAGATTTCTCAGGGCTACAAAGCCCTGGCAGGTTCAGGAGTTCACTGGCAAACCTGGTAGTCGGCAAGGTGTCCCTTCAGCGTCATGTGAAATAGCCTCCCAGGCTGGGTCCTGAGGGAAGTGCTGTCCTAGAGATGGAGGGAGGAAACCCCCCCCATTGTCCCCCCCCAGCCCTCCTGCTCCCAGGGGGTGAGAGCACAGGGCCAGGCAGCAGAGACCTGGTGAGCAACGTGGGCACCTGTGTGTGAGGACCTCCACAGGGCAGAAACCATCCTCCTCCTGTGGGCTGTGGGGAGGCAGGTGCAAGCAGGGAGCTCCTTCCTCAGAGCTGGGGCCAGGCAGGGATAGAGATTTTCTTCCTCTTCACTAAAGGAGTTTTTGTGTCAAAATAACCTGCAGGTCCTGGCAGAAGCTTTTTTTTTTTTTTTCTTTGAAGCAATAACAGGAAAAATGTGCAAGCCTTGCTGCTTTCAGGTGACCAGCTTCTCTCTCCTCACCTTCCTCCTTCCACAGCTGCCAGCAGCAAAGGTGATCTGGTGGCCAGAGTGAGGGAGCCCAGGAAAAAACACTTCACTTTTTCGTTGTTTTTGTGGGTTTTTTTTAACTTCCCCCCTGCAAATGCCTGTCACCGGTCACACTGTGAGGGGGAGGACTGCACCTTGTCTCCCTGCCCAACATGAAGGCAGGTGCTGTTTTGAGAAGGCCACCTTTTTCCCGAGTGCTGAGCTTGCTTGGTTCCTGCCTGTCCCTTCCCCCGGGTAGCCAGGCAGGAGGGGAGGATGCCGCGCGGCAGGGAGGATGCTGCAGCAGCTCTCCGGCTCATCTCCGCTCCGTCAGGCTGATGCGCTGTGACAGTTCTGCTGAATTGCTGACCCGAGGGGCTGCACGGGGCTATTTATGGAGAGACAAAGCTGGGGGACACCAGGCAGGAGGCCAGCCTGAGATGTCTGCAGCCAAGAGCAGGTCATCTTCGGGTTTCCTTGGGTGGCTTGGATGGAAAACATGCTGTTTGGTGAAGGTCACAGGAAAACTCCCACAGGGATCCTGGTTTACATGAGAGCAGCCCCTCAGCCCCAGTGGGTCGATCCTGTTTGCAGGAGCAGGCTGGGTTTGGTGGCAGGCATCTGTGTGGAGGACAGTGGGCCATACTCTGATTTTAACTTGTTTTTCTCTGGCCCCACAGCTTATGAGCACTCCAGATGCTGACAGCAAAGTCTATTTTTAGGCAGCAGTTGTGATCAATTTTTCCTTTTACAGGTAAATATCAAACCCTTACATCAGACCTCTGAGTAGAGGGCAGCACCCTTTAGCTGCTCTTCTATCGTGCAGGTTTATTTTTATCTTGCATCTCCAGTGCAGCAGTCTGGGAGCTAGCAGAAGAGGACCGAAGACCTTTAATAATTCATAGCTCCTACATTTTGCTCCCAGAAAAGAGGGTTGCTGGAAGGGCGCTGCCAGGAACCTGCTCCATCCACACCACAGGACCTTGCCTGGGCGATGGGACTACCGTGCTTGCACGCTGCTCTGCCCGATGCCCTGCCTGTACCCGTGACTTTGCGCAGCCTCCTCAGGCTCTGACCCAGGCGGGGGACCCCAGGCAGTTCTCGGCAGCAGCGCTCGCAGCACGGTGACCTTCAGGGAGCAGCTGGGACATGGCAGCAGGTGCATGTCCACCCCAGCACGCTCGGGACTGACCCACTGTTGTACAAACACGCGCCGTAAACTTAATCCCTGGCTGTCAGCCCCTCGGTGTTCAAATAGCTCCTGAAATAATCCGTGCAGGCTGAGCCTGAGGGGAATTTCCCAGACCTCCCAGAAGTAGGGGTTTTGCTGCTGTATCAGGTTTTTTTTCTTTTCATTAAAAGCCATGTGAGAACCAGGACAAGCTTTGCATTTGGTTATGGAGCGGAGTCGATCTTTGGGATGGTCCTGTGTCTGGCGGAAGTGTATTTTGTCCCCAGAGCCTCACGTGCATCCCAGTAAGGTTCTGCAGACACAGCATGCTTCCTTGCTCCCACCTGCCTATGAGCCGGTGCTTGGCAAATGCCCATGGAGGATATGGAGGACTTTGGGATGGAAGGTGAGCCCTTCCAGTGGAAGAGAGCAGGTCTGCAGGGGACAGCATGCTTTTGCTACGTGCTTGCAGAGAGATGCTGACAGATGGGGGGACTCCACTTTGGAGCCCAAACGAGCCCCTCTGCTCGTGGCTGCCCTGTGAATACAGGCACTGCTGGGTTTAGCTTCAGACCTCATGATCCTGGAAGGCTCAGAGATGCACCTGGAGCATCCACCTTTCACAGCAGCTGGGAAGCTGCTCACCCATGAGCTTCTGCACACAGGTGCTGAGGTCCTTCAGGATCTGCTCCACCTGGATGGAGGAGCTGAGTTTCAGCAGCTGCTTTGGCAAAGCACAAGGGGAGCCAAATGTTACAGAGCCTGGCTTTTTTTTATGTGCTGGTGGCTGGTACCTTGTGCCTTCTGACCTGCTGTTCTGTCTCGGCTTGTGGCTTCGCTCCCGCTGATAGCTATATGGGGTGTTAAATTACTTCCAGGGTCCGCTTGATGCTCCCATCGCATCTAAGCATGGCAGTTCCTTGGCACGTGTAGCCCAGGAGCCGGGAAAAGCAATTTCAAAAGAGCTTTTGCTCTCTCTGAACAGGAACAAGGGCAGGCTGCAGTGGTAACTGCTGCTGGTGCCTCACACCTTTCCTCGTGAGTACTGGTGGGAGCAGTTGGTCTAACAACAGCCAAATGCTGCCTTCTGTCCTTGCTTGCAAGAAGCTTCACAGCTTTGCTATATTCTCCCCTGTCTCCTGGACAGGCCTGCCATGCACAGGCCTGTTGTCATCTTACTCTTTATGTATTATCCACCCTAAAATATCACTGGGATTTGTTCTCTCAGGGACAGAACAAAATTTACAGGCAAATCTTTTAGTTAAACTGAGTGACGGGTTTCCTCATCCGTATTTATTGTGCATTGATTGCTATTAGGTTGCCTGCGATCTCAGGTGTCTGCATCTGTATCCATATATGCGTTTTTCCATGTTGTTTTTCTACCACTGTGAGTTGTGGCTTGCCTTAAATTGATTGAACAAACCCGCTATGTTGCTGAACTCTAATGAGACATCATCCACTGGACTGTCCAGATTGTATCCTTCAAAATGGCATGTTCCTTATCCTGGAAGAGCATGGGGTTTGCTGCAATGCCTTTCGCGTAGGGCAGGCTTTTGCTGCTGTTGGTCGTCTGACCTTCTCGAAGTCAGAGCATGCACGAGCCGATCTGTTCAGCATTGCAAAGAAACGCTGGGTGCAGTGACCCCCCTGGCAAGAAAAGAGCTGCTGCCATGCTCCAGGAGCCAGCGGGGAGCGCGTGGTGTGGCACTGAGGGCTGGCGCTGGCTGTTTGCAAGGAGTAATGTGAGGCATTTTGACCCCATGTCCACATTGGGACACAAATGGGGACCTGCATGGTTGCTGTTGCTAAATGATAAGAGAGATTGCCAGCTGGTGAGAATCACTATACGTGTCCTTTTGTGCTGCTGGTTGCAGGTACTTGCTGATAAACACAGGACCTTGTAGTTATTCTCCTGGTGCCTGTCTGATCCCTGGCTTTAACTGCTCTCTATTTGTAGGTTGTTAAAGGTCAGGGGGAAAAGGAAGTAGAGGATATTAGTTGTTAAAGATCTGGGATGGGAAGAAAAGGAGAAGAAAAAAAAGAAAGTAGTTGAGGGTATTGGGTGAGTGGAAAATGTCCTGTTAAAATCAACTCTTTTGAGGGGTGAAGCAAAGGGTACATCACAGCTTCCCCTGGTGGTGCATTGTCCAACTTTGCAGCCAGGTCCGTGTTTTGGATGTTCATGGTGGTGACTTGCCCCTTGTTACTGCAGCACTGAATTCCTTTCCCTTTGCTTCATGCAGTTGCTCTAAAGAATCATGGTGCCAAAGAGGCGGAGAAGGATGGAGACTGCAGCAATGGACCAGCTCCCGGCTCGGCAGCCGTACCAGAGGGTGAGCTGCTCCTCCAGGTTAGTGCTCCTTGCTGGCCACCTATCCCTGGCAGATGCCTTCAAGGGATTTTTCCTCTTGTACCCTTTGCAGCTCCTGTGAATTTTACCCACAGAGCAGGCAGTCGTGTTATTGATTACAGGCTGTCTTGATGAAGCAGTGATTTCACGTAGCATAGCTCATAGTGCTTCTGACTGAGCAGAGGTTCAAGACCTCTTCAGGTCTCTGAGGCAGAAACTGTGTTGCTTCTCCTTTCCTTTTCCCATCCTTCCTGGAGAAAGTTGCCACCTGTAAATCGTTTGGGTGTCAGAACCCCCTCCATCTCACTGGAAGCAGTGCTAAACTGACTACAGAGATTCATCTCTTCTGCTTCTCTGCCCTCATGTGTAAAAAGCGCCGTAGGTCTGAGACGGAAGCCAAGCAGAGCAAGACATTTTGAGTGTGGTTTTCAACATGGGCACACTGGTCTCAACTTGCGGATGTTGTCCAAACACTGGTGAAAACAGGAGAGAAAATGTCATGGAAGTCTTCCCTGTTTTTCAGGCAGTGATGTTTGACACCGAGTACATTGATAGGTGCTGATGGGCCATATGCTCAGCCCATATGCACAGGGTACATGGATGTATCCTGGGAACTCTGTGAGAGGCATATAGTTGGCTCCTTTGATGCTGGAGGCAACGCTGGTGATGTTGTGGCATGGCTGGGCTGAGGCTGCTGCTTTCATGGTTTGTTCAGAGATGCTGGGAGATGACCTCCTGTCTCCAAACCACGCATGGTGAATAGGAAGAGGTCAGGCGCCGGCAGCACAAGGTCCTATGAGGACATGGGTCTCCTCTTCCTTCCCCACCTGGCACCGAAAGCACAAGCTGCAGCACTGTCCCCTGCCTGGCTGTCGTCTAGAGTGGGGCAAGCATGCTGGTCAGCCCCAGCTCCTTGCCAAAGGCTCACTAAGCTCTTAGCAGTAAGTATAATTATTGTCGGATCTCAGTGTCTAGGGAGAGAAATGCTAAAGCCAAGGTGGTTAATAACCAAAAAACTGAGGGTTTTCTGCTGCAGATGTAACAAAACCATGCTCAGCAGGGCTTGCCAGGGATTGATGTCCCGCTCATCCATTTGATGTCATCCTTGTAGAGGTACCAAGCTGGGTGTTAAAAGATGTGGGTTTATGTTTGGCTCTTCCAGGGGCCTGTCAGTAGGATCCTGGACACAGCAGGGGCTCACAACCTGCCTCCGTGCCACAAAGAAATGCTGCTACGTGTTTAAAAAAGTGATTCCACCTGGTCTGTCACTTTTGATGTCCAAACTTCCTTTCTCTCATCTCTTGGTCCACCCTGATTCTTCCCTTCCCCTCTTCTGATTTTCCAGCTTTACTTTTTTGGCCTGTCCTTTTCCACCAAGGCTCTCTCCAGCAGCAATCTCAGCAGAGGGAGGTTTCTTAAACAGGGGTTAAGCACGAAAAGCCCTCTAAAGGGGCCGAGCCTTAGGAAGGCTGAGACCAGGGTGGACCACCTCTGCCCAGGTGCCCAGCGATGCAGGTACATGTCACTGGCTGCAGGGTATTAAATCAGCCTGCTGGTCGGTGCAGATGGGGAAGGACAGAGTGCTACAAGATGTCCCTTGCTGCTGCCATGGCAAAGTGATGCCTCTGAAGCTGCTCAAAGGGTTAAAGTGCACTTGGCAGCACTAATTAACCTCTGTGGCAGATTCCCACACACTGAGATCAACCCCAGTAAATAGAGAGAGCATTTGTGCCCAGAATAAAGGGAAGGAGAGGGGGGAGAAACACCGACCTGGACAATGAAACAGGAGTTGGCAGCAACAATAGCTGGACTTGGCTGAGACTACACACTAGACCCTAATTAATCCTGATGTCTATACATGATGAAGTGGGGGAAGCAGGTCAGGGCTGGCTACTGTGGCTTCCCTGCTTGCAGCCAGGTTAGTGGTACAGGATGGTTTTGGACTTGGACAGACACAGGGCTTCTGGGGTCCACGCTGCAGGAGGACCCCTGCCTTCTAGAGGGCTCCTGCTTCAAGCTGTCAGGAGTGTCCCCATAGGGACCTGTTGCCCTTAAGGGAGGGGTGGCCAAAGGGTGCTGTTATGGCTCTGAAAGCTGTTCGGCTTCTGGAGAGCTAAACTGGTTGTTTTCTTGGGTTTTCATGTCCTTTGCTCTTAAGGCAGCACCATGGGCTTGAAGACTGGAAGTCTATAGGGATCTATTTAGAGCTGGGGAAACTGATTCATGCAGTGATGCCTACCTGCCACTCGGGGTCAGGGGGAGACTCCCTTGGGCCTGCTCCCAGCCCTGGCAAGGTGGTGACATGGTCTTCAAAGCACCGGGCTCTGTGCCACCGGGCCTTGCTGGCTGTGGTTGGCAAAGGCTGGTGCAGTGCCTGTGGCACTTAGGGGGGCTTTGAGGGGCTCTTCTGGATCCTGCCAGTGCCTGTATTAGTAATGCTTTCACATGCATCCGCTCCTGTCTGGTGCCAGAGAGCAGGGATTAAAAGCCAGGGCTCCTGGGACAGCAGCTGCACTCACAAACTGGTAGGGAAGCTCCTCTGCATCTTCTGATCTTCATGGATCTCTAGGTGCAAAGGACACTGTCAGCCAGCACCCTGGTCCTTTCTCGCATGTCCTGTCCTGCCAGCCCTTGGGCTGCTGGATCAGAGAAAACACCAACCACCTCCTAAATTTGTTAAGCTGGAAGAAGTAGACCCCTTTGAGGAAGATGGAGGCTCTGATCAACTGAGCCCATTCCTGCCTGGCAAAACAATGCTCCCTTGCATGTTGACTTTGCAGTCCTGGAGCTTGAGAAGAGAATGGAAGAGCCAGTGAACTGCAAAATATGTAAATTGTGTAGCATTAAAAATACATTGGAAACTTCAGATTGATGGCTGCACTTGCTATTTTCTGCGGGTAGGGCTTAGTATTGTGAGCATGCATGGGCGAAGCAGCTTGAATGTTTGTTTTGTCAAAACAGAGCATGGCGTTCAGTCTGTTTGGGTGGAAGGTGTGCACAAACGAGCATGTGCTCCAGGATGGAGTGTTTGCCTTGTGTTAATCCGTACACCATGCAGAGAGAGAGAGAGAGCTCCAGAGGAAGAGGAGTGTGGCTGGGAGTGTCTTGTGCCTAACGTGTACATCCCCGGCACAGGTGGCTGCGGACACCCCTTTACACTGCAAACACTGATGCTCAGTCCTTTCGCTCATATGGTGCTTTGGAAGGACGGCACTGTGCAGGTTGGATGAGTTTCTTGCAGCAGGTTGTTGCCAGTTGTGTGTTGGGGGTGAATCATTTATTTGCCAAAAGGAAAAGGTACTCTGAAGTCAATCCATGATTCTGCCATTTTCCACCAAATCCAGGGACCAGGCTTAGCCTGTCCTCCCTCCTGCTTTGGAAGAAAACAGATTTTCAGAAATTAGACTTTTTTGCCATAGTTTCAAAACCCAAAATCTTATGCTTTAGCTTTCACCTTTCCCATTTTCATTGGGTAAGGCACTTTGCAGCACTGGGTTTACCACCTTGATGGTGACACAACGGAGCAAGCAGTGAAGACACCACCTCCAGGCTGGTCCCTTGTTCCTTGCCTGTGTGCAGCCCCCACGGGCACACTACAGTCCTTCTCCAGGCCTCTCCTCTGGCACCTGGGGAGGACATGTGGGACATGAACGAGGTCAGGAGCTGGCTAGATTTCTCCCAAACCCGCAGGAGTATCCCCATGCACATGGGCCAAGCAACAGCAGGGAATGCCCAGCCAACACTGGCATCACACAGTGATCTGTGGTGAATTTGCTCGGCACTGAATGTCCCCCAGTCTTTCCAGTCCCACATTGTCCCAGGTCATGCACAGCTTCCAGGACCCTCTTGGGCTGCAGAGAGGATGGGAACTACATGAGCGGAGCCACCCAGATAGACACAGGTCAACATTACATGCAGCCGATGTGAAACGCTGTTTTGATTCCAGGTTGTCAGAAAGGCTTGTTTCTGCCAGAATACCAGAATGGACCACTTACAGATGGTGTCCAGTTTCGTTCCACATGCTGTCCTGAGATTTTTAGTTGCTTTTTGCATAGGAAAGTGTATAAATGTCCAAATCTGAGTCTGAGCAACTGCTTTTGGGATGGAAGCGAAGTTTTCCATCAGTTTGGATTAGGGTACACTTGGGCAGCTGTACAGAAGAGCTGTACTACCTCAGAGAAACCCAGCATAAGGTCCCGTCTGTTTTCTTGATGAGTTTTCTTCTTGAGACATTGATCCCTGTTTTTCTCCCTCCAGACTTCGTTTGCCCAAGCGAAGCAGATTGGAGGATAATCTGAGAATGAGCTGCAGACGTTGACCTCTGCTAGGTAGAGCAGACTCCTGAGGTCTGCGAGAAACCTGTGTTTTGGCTGCGCGTGCTCTTGACACCGTGGCAAAGTATGTGCATAGAGGCAATTGCCAGAATGGAGGTCTCTGGTGCTGTTCCCATCCTGAAGGAAGGGTATGAAGCCAACGAGTTGCTTGAATAGGGTGTTGGTGGATTTGGTGAGAGCCAGGGCCAAACCCAGAGTTGCAACAGAGAGATGCCATTGGGAAGAGTTTCTTTTCCTTCCAGGTTTCCCCATGCTTTGTCTCCTCTCCCACACCTTTCTCTTGGTGGGGCAGCGGCTCGGCTGCGTGCTAGCTGGGACCAGCCAGGACTTGGGTGACCAGTGTCAGAACACAATGAAACTCACCGTCCAGCTAGAAAGGTGTGATGTGAATGTGGCAGGCACCTGCCGATCTCATCTCTCCCCTAGGCACTCAACGGCTTCGTGCTGGTGGTGACATCAGAAGGACTGATATTTTACTCCTCGCATACAATTCAGGACTATCTGGGATTTCATCAGGTTGGTGGGACACCACTGACTCACTGTGGTGGGTTTGTGGAGTGGATTTTTCCTTGGTGGTGGAGAATAGCCACAAGTACCCTGTGAGGAGGAAGCTCTGCAAGGGATCACAGGGTCTCGGGGGACTGCATGGGGCTTTTCCTTGGTCTTGTGAATTTGCACCCCATGTTGCCAGACATGGTTATGGGGAGGTGTCAAAGCAATATCACTAGCCCACAGATGCTTGCCATCAGCTATGTTGACAGGCTACGAGGTTTGTTCCCCCATTGTGTAATGCCATGGTGAGAGGTCTGCAGTTCTCTGCCCTGTGTGCCTTTGGACACCCACTCCTCTAGGTGACCCCTAGCAAATCCCATATGGCTCCAATGCTTTGTGGTTATCTGAGCACCCAAGTAACCTGGAAGGCACTAGGTCAGATTTACAAGGAGGTGGGTCTTACCTAGAGGGTTTTAGTTACTGTGGTTCAGTGTTCCTCCTGCAGAGCTGGCTTTCTCCAACATCCGGGGTAGATAAGGACTGCCCACCTGGGCAGAGGGAGCAAGTCGCAGACCATGTGCCCTGTTCTCTCGGTAACAGTGTAGGGCTGGGGTGGCTTGGCTGCTGTTTTGTTCCAAAACCCATGTTTTCATCTCATCCTATAAGTCAGCACTAGGATTTTGAAGGATGTCATGTTATGGGGACAAGCTTGTCAGAGGGGAGCTGTATTGCTGATGTTAGTGGCTTTTTAGGATGGCGAGGGGGAGAGGTCTGGCCCAACATGGGCAAGGGGTCCTTAGAGCCAGATGTGCTGTCTGTTCCCACCAGCATCAGCTCTGATGGAAGGTGTCAAACCTCATTCAGCCAGGGACCTAGCTGAGCACCAGGGAAACTGGGTGAGATGTGGCCAACTGGGGCTGTGACAGGCTGTTTCCAGGTGGGACGGGAAAACTGGTGCCTTGGGGGCAGGCCACAGAGCTCACGCATTGCTTTTTTCCTCTAGACAGATGTCATGTACCAGAGTGTCTTTGAGCTGATTCACACCGAGGACCAGCAGGAATTCAGGCGCAACCTTCACTGGGCCCTCAGCCCATCCCATGCTCCCGAGAGTGAGCCTTCTGCAGAAGGTAAACACAGGCTGGGAGCCAGGCATCCTGGTAGGCACGAGCTGTGTAGCTCCCCATGTATGCTGGGGAGCCCAGCCCCCTGCCATTGCTTACACGGGGCTTGTGTCCTTGTGGCTCAAGCTATAACTTCATCCAAACATTGCGGCTTTCCCTGAGTTTCTGTTGATGTGCTCTGCAAAGTGACACAGTCCCCAATCCTGAAGACCTCCAGCCCTTTCTTGGGACCTCCAACCCTTGCTGGGTATCCGTGCTTGCTTCTTTCCCAGTCCTTCTCTCCTACAGGGGGGAAGAGTCTCAGTTCTTCTGCTGTCACCTACAAGCCAGATCAGCTGCCCCCAGAAAACTCCTTCTTTCTGGAAAGGAGCTTCGTGTGCCGCTTTCGCTGCCTCCTGGATAATTCTTCCGGCTTCCTGGTGAGTACAGACCCACACTGCGACCTCCACAGCAGGAGGGATGCAGGCTCATCCTAAGGGGTCTGTGCCACTGCTGGAGCACATCAGTTGGCCTTGAAAGACCCAGCACTCCTTTCTGCCATGTGCAGCACCTGTCTGTCTCAACAAGGAGGTATTTCTGCTGTTGTCATGGTTTAACCCCAGCCGGCAACTAGGACCATGCAGCTGCTCGCTCACTTCTCCCCCTCTGCCAGTGGGATGGGAAAAAGAGTCAGGAAAAATAAGGAAAACTCATGGGTTGAGATAAAAACAGATTAATAAGTAAAGCAAAAGCCGCACACGCAAGCGAAGCAAAACAAGAAATTAATTTACCACTTCCCATGGGCAGGCAGGTGTCAGCCATCTCCAGGAAAGCACAGATCTGTTATGTGTAATGGTTACTTGGGAAGACAAACGCTGTAAGTCCAAATGTCATCCCACCTTCCTCCTTCTTTTCCCAGCTTTATGTGCTGAGCATGACGTCATATGGTATGGAATATCCCTTCTTTTGGTCAGTTGGGGTCAGCTGTCCCGGCTGTGTCTCCTCACAGCTTTTTGTGCACTCCCAGCCTACTTGCTATCAGGGCGGTGTGAGGAGCAGAGAATGCCTTAACTGCTTAGCAACAATTAAAAACATTAGTGTGTTATCAACATTATTCTCGTCCTAAATCCAAAACATAGCACTATGCCAGCTGTTAGTAAGAAAGTTAACTCCACCCCAGCCGAAACCATGACAGCTGTTTTTCATAGGTTTGGTCTGTACCTACAACCTCTTCGTGTGGGTTCTTTTTCCTCTCTTTTCAGAGATGCCGAATCTTGAACAAAAGTGCTTTTGCCAGGTTTTTGTGTTAAAGGCACCTCTTAAGACCAAGTAGGTGGTGTTCATCCCTCCTCCTCTCTGCTGCAAGTTAATGGGGTTCTTACCTTCACTCTACGGGTGTAACAATGCTGTTTATCTCTCTTTCATCCTGCTCCAGTTTGGAAACTCAATATGAACTCCTAGTTGTCTGTTGTTTAGCAGCAACACTATCATCCCTGCTGGGGCTGTGATAGAGCTCAGTTAAGATGCAAAGCAGCCTGTGCATTGTGCAATGCCCTGATGCATCCTGATGCAACCCAGCATGTGCTGGGTCCTACAGCGGCCGTGTGTCAGAGCCCCAGGCCGGCAGCGAGCGGCTGCAGGGGGAGGAGGCAGTGGGCTGTGGCTGCAGGGAGCTCAGCGGCACATCGCTTTGATCCTCTGTCCTGTTTTAGTAGGTAGCACTGGAATTGCAAGGGACAAGTTGCAAGAGATTATTTGCATCAACCCTGCAGTGAGGTGGCTTGCTTTCCATGCAGCTTTCCTCCTTCTCTTTTCTCTCCACCCAGTTTTCTGTGTGACACTGAGCTTTTCTTCTCTTCCCAGGCTTTAAACCTTCAAGGCAGGCTGAAATTCCTTCATGGGCAGAACAAAAGGTCTGAAGACGGGTCTGCACTGCCACCCCAGCTCGCTCTCTTCGCTATCTCCACCCCCTTGCAGCCCCCATCCATCCTGCAGATCCGAACCAAGAACATGATCTTCAGGACAAAGCACAAGCTGGACTTCACCCCCTTGGCCTGCGATGCCAAGTAAGCAGCAGAGCTGATTTGAGGGGTGACGCTGTGGGCTTCCAGCGTGCTGGTTCATACCCTGCCCGGGTGATGTCCCGCCTTGGCTCTGCATCTGAGCTTGGTGCGTTCTCGGTCTCCCGCAGGGGGAAGATTGTTTTGGGCTACACCGAGGCGGAGCTGCGGGTATGCGGCACCGGCTACCAGTTTGTCCACGCTGCCGACATGCTGTACTGTGCTGAGAACCACGTCAGGAGTAAGAGTCCCCTCCGTGGTTCCTCGTGCCCACCTCTGAGGCTGATGAGTGGGCTGGGCTATGGGCAGCTCCATTGGCTGCCATGTCAAGCCTGGCAGCTCTTTCCCCGTAGGATGCTTTACTTTATGCCTTGCTGTGAAGCACTTGTCGCTGCAGGGAGCTCGGGGTGGTGTGTAGTGATGGGTATTTAGTTGGGATGGTGTCCCTTGTGTGTGCCAGCCATGCTACTGCTGTGATGCCACCTGCTTAACCTAGCTGGAAATGGCAGCGTCGCTGGAGGCAGCCCTGCCTCTGGTGACATGCTGACAGCCCTTGGCATGCATGCTTCCTCCCGGCAGTGATGAAGACGGGTGAGAGTGGCCTGACGGTCTTCCGGCTGCTGACAAAGGAGAACCGCTGGAAGTGGGTGCAGGCCAACGCACGGCTTGTCTACAAGAACGGCAAGCCTGAGTACATCATTGTCACGCAGAGACCCCTCGTGTAAGTGCCATCTGTGTCAGCCCAGGCTGGGGTGGGGACAGGCTGGCTTTTTGGCTTTTTCCATTGGTGTGGGCTCAGGGACACCCCGAGCAGGGCAGCATGTTCGATTCATCGTTGCTTCTTGTGCCTTTTAAAGGAGCAGCCATAGGATACTGTGCACTGATGCTGTTCAGTCACATCCCCCTCTGCAAGGCCACCCTGCAAATAAGGGAGAACGCCAAGCAGTGCCCTGCACCTTACATCCCTGCCCCGGTGTCCTGGGCACTGCCCCAGGCTTACACTGGGGAGACTGGTGGCTGCTCTCTAGCAGCTGTAGGGACATGCGGGTACAGGAACAACAAGGACCTCAAATGTGGCTGCCATACAGCAGCAGCCAGATATCCCCATCGTAAGGGGTGGCTGCAGCATAGATGAGCGGGGCAAAGGGTAAGTTCTGTCTGGCAGAGCTCTGCTACCCTTTGCATTTTAAGTACCCTCTTGGTTATGCTACAGATGTGTGGGTTTATGTGTGTATATAGAAAAATATGTATGTGTGTGTATTTGTATGTAAATGTATATACATGTGGTTCTGATTGATAGATGCATGCTGGTGGTAGCAAGGGGGCTTTGGCTTGCAGGAATCACAATTATCCACTGCAGAAGCACTTTATGGAGTGTGTTTGTGCACTTGCAAGCTGCAGTCTCCTCTTCCTGCCCTGCAGAGATGAAGAAGGAGGAGAGCACCTTCGGAAACGGTCCATGCATCTTCCCTTTACCTTTGCTACAGGAGAGGCACTCTTATACAAAAGTGCTTACCCTCTCCCAGGCTTCCCTGACCCTTTCCAGAGCAAAGGGAAAGCCAGCAAGTCCAAGAAGACCTTCCACAGCCACAGAGGATGCTCCCAGAAGAATGGTGTTGACCCGAGTTCTCTGCTGGGTGCCGTGATGCAACAGGACAAGGCCGTGTACATCTCCCATCCAGCTCCTGCACCTAACTCCTTCTTCAGCGGCAGTTTCATGGACCACCTAGAGGATGTGTCCTTGCTGGGTGCAGGAGGAGATGCCTGGAATATGGGCACTGCTTCTGTTTCCTCAAGTGGGGACAGCCTCAAAGAGGAGCTGGTGGATCTGCAGCAGGAGGACCCTCTCTTGGCCACCCTGGATTCACTCTCAATTAAGAGTAATGAGAGCTGTTCCAACAATGAGCTCTTCAGTGCGCTGGAGGGCCTGGGGTTGAACGCCGAAGACCTGGAGCTCCTGCTGCTGGATGAGAAAATGGTGATGGTCAATGTGGACCCTGACCGCAGCCCATCCCTGAACGACTGCCTCACCAGCAACGATATTCTCTCCTACATTCACGCCACTCTGGTGAACAAGCATGACGGAGGACAACAGGTCTGTCTCCGGCCAGGCACATCCCCGAGCACATGTGGTGGCACCCCTATGTACCAGGCCCACGTTGAGGATGAGGTCTCGCAGTACCTGCCCCAGCAGGTGGTGCAGCCCGGCATTGCCCCAGGCCAGCCCCCTGCTCTGCTGTGGGAACAACTCCTCCATGCTGCACCGAGGCAGCCGCCCCCACTACTGCCAGAGCCGACCGAGGAGGAAGAGCTGTCTGATGGCTTGCAGTGGAGGCCAGATGGGGAGGAAGGTCTGCTCCGTTTCCTCCAGCCAGCACGGGGCACCCCGTGGGACAAGGTTCCTGGGACACCCCCAGGAGTCCCTTGCCCACAGGAGCCACATAGGGCTCAGCAGCTGGAAGGTGACTTGCTGGCAATGCATCCCACCCAAGAAGATGCTCACCAGCCCTTCTCCCAGTGCCAGGGCTGCATGCGACCACCTAGCCAGCCGAAACACCATCACTTGCCAATGAATAGGTTGTGCAGCCACAGCCTTGACTCCACTCCACACCTCTTTCCTAGCAGCAGCCCCAGCCCGTGGCAGGACTATGTTTCCCCACTCCTGGGGACCCCAGCTCAGCCTGGTTTTAATGTCACCAGCCAAGACTTGATCTCCCAGCACCAGGGCTGCTTGGGTCCAGGGCCCAGCATGCCAACAGTGCGCTTTAACCTGAACAGATTATGCAGCATGGAAACTGCAGGCAGCAGGGCGGCCCAGGAAGAGATGGCTCCATACTCCAGTTTTTTCCCCTCCTCCTCGTACCAGCTTAATCCCAATAAGCAGCTGAGCCCTCTTCCCTCCATGCCCCAGTACCCTTTTCCAAGCTCAGCTGCAGGGCCTTTTGGGAGCATCGGCAATCCATTGGAGATTCCCGAGAACTCCTACGGGACATACGCCTCCACGCTGAGCCAGGAGAGCAGGCACAGGGTAAGGGCCTTTCTCCCTTCTTATGCTCAATATTTTCTGCACTGGTGTTTCCTGGGGGGGTCTCAGCACAGGGAGGCATGCACTGTCTGGTCGGTACACAGGAATCACCTTGCTCTAGCTGCTGCATGGCCAGAAACGAAGACTTTAAGGGCTTTTCTTTGCACCAAGAGTTGAAGAACGAAAGACCAGAGTATGGGTTCTTCCCTTTAGAACATGATTGTCTCTGAGTCTGATTTCCATATGGTTTGTTAAATTGCCATTTCTGTACAGGGAGTAATTCCAGCCATGCACTGGTAAGCTTTGATGGGTGGTACAAAGCATGTGAGATGAAGATCTTCTGTTCCACAAGGTCTTTCCCTTGTGTGGAAGCATTCCCTGGCCTGTGCACAACCCCTGTCAAGAGCCCATCCACCTGCTGCTAGCCATCCAGTGTTGCAAGGTCTCCAGCGTTGGATCTGAGTAATGTCACAGCGCCCTTCAGGGCTGTCCTCACAAGTGACTCCCCTGGGACTGGGACCAACAACCCAAACCGGGGCTGCTTAGGGAGAGCATAGGAAGGCTGCCTGGCTGTTTCCCCTCTCCCTGATGCAGACGCCATGTCTGTAAGGGTCATGAGCTTTCCGGACTGGGGGTAATAGCGTGGAGAGCTGGTCTAGCTCCTGGCAGAGCCCATCTCTGCAGTGATACTTCCCCGGCCTGTGGCACCACCAGGCAGGGTGAGATGTCTGAGTGGTTTGTCCTACCTCCCTGCTTACCCAGCTCTGCCCTAGTGAGTACTGTGACCTAGGTAGCTTGTTCCTTGCTGCTGGACATCTACTACTGGAAGGCTGCCCTGCTCTTTCACAGGGGTCTCTGTTAACTTTTGGGGCCAAAAGATGTTGTCAAAGCATCTTCTGCTTCTTCTTGAAGGCCATACTGTGCACTCAGGTCCCCCCATTCTCCATCTCCCCCAACTCGATACACCAGGTACCTTCTAGCTCTGTTGAAGAGCTTGACTCTGGTCTTGCCTATGAGTTTGAGAGCTTGTAGAACCAGCAAAGAACAACACATTTCTAGAACTTGGTGGCCACCTCATGTGGCTGGCGGGTCTTTGGCTTGCCAGGAGGAGTGCAGCAAGGGTGCAAGACCCAGGTGTTTGCTTCAGATGTAGTCCAGGTGCCCATGATTTACAGATAGGTTTCATGAATGAGCTGCAGGGCTGTCATAACCAGGTCAGGTTCTGCAAAGGTCAATTAGCAGGTCAGTAGGTGAAAATTAGTGCCAGCTGAGGTTATAGGCACTTGCCCTCTTTGCACTTTCAGCCTCTTATCAATGAAGCGACATGTCAGCATTTGCAAGAGAGGACCTTGGGGAAGGTGTGGGGATGTATATGGGGTCACTGCTAAAGCAGTGGTAGAGCAGCAGCAGACGTGCCAGCCTCCTCTGGGCACCAGCCCCATCAGTACTAGTAAAGCACTGCGAAATGCTTCAATGCTCTGTTTTCTCTCTCTTCTAGCCCAAAAGCAGCTGTGTTTTGCCCAGCACTCCCATCGGACTCCCTGAAGACCGCCCAGTGCTGGGGGGGAATCCGACTCTCCCCTGCCAGCCGCACTCCCAGGCAGAGGCGCTGCCAGATTACCCTCATGCCTCCAGCAGCAACTTCTGTCTCTAGGAGAGAAAGACTGAACTGGACAAAGTAGGACTATTCCCTGGGGAAGGAGCTGCCTTCAAGTTGCAGATAACAAACCTTTCCCCTGCCACACGTATCCTGACATTGCTCTTGATGTTGGTTGCTTTGACTCACATGGGGTTTTTTTCTTTTTTAATCTTTTTCTATAAACTTCCCCGCATCCTGCCCCTGCTGAGGTTCCATGTGCCGGTCCCATGGAGGTGTCCCTGGCCTGGGGAGGGTGGCAGCCCTCAGTGGGGCTGAGGGGCAGGTTCCCCCGGGGCACAGGAGCAAGCCAGGCTGCTGCCTGTCTGCAGGGAGCTGGCGAGGAAGGGCCAACACTGCCCACCCACCAGGCTGGGAACTGTGCTGAGGCTGCCACCACCGAGGCTGCCCCTGGGGCTGCCCCTGCCTGGCCTGTCAGTACAGTCCTATACAGAATCACAGAATGGTCGGTGTTGGAAGGGACCTCTGGAGATCATCTAGTCCAACCCCCTGCCAGAGCAGGGTCACACAGAGCAAGTTGCATGGGAACATGTCCAGGCAGGTTTGGAATGTCTCCAGAGACAGAGACACCACCACCTCTCTGGGCAGCCTGTGCCAGGGCTCTGCCACCCTCAAAGGAAAGAAGTTCCTCTTCATGTTGAGATGGAACTTCCTATGTTCAAGTTTGTGCCCGTTACCTCTTGTCCTGTCACTGGGCACCACTGAAAAGAGACTGGCCCCATCCTCCTGACACCCACCCTTTAAGTATTTATAAGCATTGATAAGATCCCCCCTCAGTCATCTTTTTTCCAGACTAAAAAGACCCAAGTCCCTCAGCCTTTCCTCATAAGAGAGATGTTCCAGTCCCCTAACCATCTTGGTAGCCCTTTGCTGTCCCCTCTCCAGCAGTTCCCTGTCCTTCTTGAACCAGGGAGCCCAAAACTGGACACAGTACTTCAGATGCAGCCTCACCAGAGCAGAGCAGAGGGGGAGGATGACCTCCCTCGACCTGCTGGCCACACTCTTCTTGATGCAGCCCAGGATGCCATTGGCCTTTTTGGCCACAAGGGCACATTGCTGGCTCATGGTCATCCTGTTGTCCACCAGGACTCCCAGGTCTCTTTCAGCTGAGCTGCAAGTCCTGAACTCAGTCCCATCTACTCACTTTTCTTGCAAGGTCTAACACCATTTACTTTTACCAAGTTTCATTTTATCCCCACACATATTAACCCACATTCTTAACCACCTTCTATAATGCCTCTACTGCTTACTAAGGTCCTGTAGCAGTCAGATACAAAACTAGGAACTGAGATTAAAGGCATCTTTTTTAAGGCTGAAGAGCAAGATTCAGATGGCTTGATTTAAGAATAAACAAGATTAAACACTGCCTACTGCAGTCAGTTTTATCTGTGCAATACCATTCAATAATAATTGCTTTTCATAGAATCATAGAATGGTTCAGATTGGAAGGGACCTTAAAAGATCCTCTAGTCCCACCCCCCTGCCCTGGGCAGGGACGCCTCCCACTAGACCAGGCTGCTCAAAGCCCCATCCAGCCTGGCCTTGAACACCTCCAGGGCTGGGGCAGCCACAGCTTTCCTGGGCAACCTGTTCCAGCGTCTCACCACCCTCATAGTGAAAAATTAAGCTCTTAACTCACCAAGCCATAATACAGGCTCCTTCCACAGCTAATTTGTACCTACATGTAAAAATATGCCTATGCAGCGTGCTACAGGCACACCTAAAGGAAAGAGCTGTTCAAACACCATACAAAATAGATTAATAGATCAGAGTTCCTCTTAACATCTCTCCACAGAAGCAACTCTATACTGTTTACATTCTACAAGTTATTTACAAACATACATTTAAACATATTCGCCTTTTTTTAAACCTTGAAATGAGGTAGAGTTTTGCTAGTTGATGAGAGTGAAGACCTCCCCTGGCTCCAGCAGCGGAGCTACTGCAGCTCTAGCAGCCACAAGCACACGCTGTGTGATAGGGCTGATCATAGAATCATAGAATCGCCTAGGTTGGAAGGGACCTTTCAGATCATCTAGTCCAATCATCAACCTAACTCTGACAAAAACCATCACTAAACCATCTCTCTAAACACTTTGTCTACCGAGTCTTTCACATGGGGCTCACTGAGGGTTTTGTGAAGAGCTATGGACACACACTGGCATTCAGATGCCATCCAGCCTTGGTGCTGAGCTGTAATAATGGCGCCAGCTCTGTCAGGAGCAGTGATGGCCGGTGGCACCCCCAAGGCAGGCGGCACGGGGACTCCCCAAGGGGACAGCAGAGCAGGGCCTCTCAGCCAGGGCTCATCCCACTGCCCCAGCAAGGGAGTTAGGCAGGCTGGGGGACAGCCCCCGGCCAGGGTGTCAGGCAGCTGTGTAGGGACAGGATGGGACATCAGCCACAGGACATCATGTCCAGGCAGGGCTGTGACAGAGCCAGTGGCCAACATCCCAAAGCACGACTAGGACCAGGACTGATGGCCCCAGCCTGAGCTGAAATAAAGCCCCCAGACCCATGGGCAGGGCTGTGGGTGGGGGCATCAGGGGAGGCTGCTCAGCACCATTAAGGTGCTTATTAGTGCATTAAGGGCTCTGAAAACTAGTTTACTAGCACAATTACTGCCATGAGCTGAGATTTAATGCATACTTTTATAAACATTTCAAAAAAATGCTTAGGTCAAAAGGTGCAAATTCTGACATTTATGCAAGTTTAGAGTTATACTGATGTTTTATCTTATTGTAAGATAAATATTTGTCTTTTTATAACACTATAAATAACCACCTCTCTGAAAGACAAAATCTATTCCCAATAGTAAAAGGATTACAACTTTAGAACTGTATGGAACTTGACTTTTTCTACCAAATCCCTGTCATTTTCATTTGCAAAATACTGTGTACTACATATAGCAACATGCTTTAACTTGCTAAATATATTTCCAGCAGAGTAATTCCTTTTCCAGTTATCAGACACTATCTTCTCTAAATGCGCTAGGTGAGAGTAAAGCATCTGCTTTTTACTGCAACTGCATCAAAATATATGAGCGTCCACGCCTGAAAAATGTAATTACTGTATTTAAAAAGGAGTAGTGTAAAAGATTTTTGTATTGTTAATTACAGTTATTGAAAATCAGGCAGGTGGAAGAAAATAGTTGTGCAAAATATACTTTACAATAAGAAATAACTGAGATGCAACAGCAAATTCAAAAGAATTACTTGGCTAAGTACATTTTCATTGGCACCAAATCAAGCCTTTAAGATTTGGTTTAGTTTTCATTTTAAGAGTATTTTTGATCTAGTTAATTGTTCAATATCATCAAATGTTCCGTTAAATATTTAGTATGTTAAAAATGTATTTGTATTCTTTTATTTATATGCTTTTTCCCTTGTTAGGCTGAATGCTACAAATACTTTTGAAAATAATAGTTACTCACGTACAGTGTGTTTACATATTTAGGCTGTGGAAAATATCTCTTAGTGAGGGAAACTAAAAATGAAAGGAGAAGTATTAGAATAAAAGTAGAAATAAGCAAATATCTTCAAAACAAAAGCTAATATATTGATATTACACACAGACAGATTATGAGTATTTACTTACCACCAAAATGCTCAGAGTGAGCTTTTGGCTGTATTGTACACAGATAAAATGGGAAAGTACTGAAGACAGCCTCCTTCCTTCTATGCCTTGTTAAGAGTTTAAATTTTCTCGCTGCACCTAACGCAAAATGTTGCAGAAGAGCAATATTTAAAAAGGGGAAAATGGAGAGCCAGGCTCATACCGGCTGCAAAAAAATAAGACCATGTTTACCACCCCAGTCCAAAAGAATCATTAAAATCTGTTGGAAGCTACACAAAGAGTAACTCTTTGCCGTCAAAGACCTTGCTTACAGCATTTTCCGTGACAGTGAGTTGAGATGAAAACACAATAAAGCTGATTTGCTTTGATCAGCTTTTTCAGACTACATGCTCAAGATTTATACCAAAAAGGAAAGACAAAATCCTGGCTTCACTGGAATCAATAGTTCTGCCACTACCTTCACATACGCCAAGATTTCCTTACAGCTTTTTATAAGGCTGTGCCATTAAAAGATCATTTTTCATATAGAACAATCAGGTTTTGTCACAGAATATAGGTCCACATTAAAAACATTTTTAAACTGCAGCCACAACAGTTAGCAAATAGAAGTCAATTTGCCAAGATTTACCGTACTCAGCTAACTATTCAGCCTCAATCCTGAGCTGTCAAATTCACTAAAACACATTTTGCAGTCAAAAGGTAAAATACAGGTTTGTATTTTATCCTTCTTCAGACACAATCTCCACTGAAGTTTTGAATTTTTAAATTTTCTTGTTCAATTTCTTTGAGTATTTAAACTTTTGAACTGTTTTTCCCAAAATTCACACATGTGATACAATTTACAGGCCTGTGAACCACGTTCTTTACAACATTACTCTTTAATAACAAAGATTCAAAATATTGTAAATGGTGTGCTTTCATTATTATTTTACAAGTTCAAGTCAGGTAGGTTTTTGTTTCTTCTGGGCACTTTGGTCATGTACTGACATGTATAGTATAATGAAATAAATACTCTTGAAATACCATTACAGCATGATACGGTCAGGTTAAATGGTCAAGACTATCTTGAGGCCATGAAACACAAGAAGAAGATTGAGTGAAATGTGCATATTTTTAACAGTTCAGAGCAGACAAGATATGTGGATTATTCGCATTGAGGTGGCAAAAAAATGGAAACACATTTCAGAAGCGTCATGTCAACTCTTCGGGACAAAAAAAATTACCATCAGAGCAGGGGAAAATTGGAAGCATGTTCTGTCTGCTTCATGCTGCTCCCAAAACCTGGCCTCCCTGGTGGTTGAGTATTCCTTTAGCATATAGAAATAGTCAGGTGGTATTTTGCCAGCTATGCTGGCTTGTGATAACCCCATCTCCAATTCTGTCGCAGGCTTGTTGGACAGCTGAAGAAGGACTAGTCAGGGTTCTGGCACATTCTAGCGAAAAGATACCATGCTAGAAGAAATTAGTTAATCCAGTTTAACAGAAATTACTCAAGACTTCTCAATAATGTACTGAATTTTGCTAACCAATGGATGAAGTGGTCACAGTCAAGCCAGACCAGGCCATAAGAGAGGTATCCACAGACAGAGGGGAGGGACAGATGAAAAAGAGAGCACCAGGAAGGAAGTTTGAAACAGTCAGGCTTGCTGCTACTTCTGCCCGTTGGGAAGTGACAGTGAGGGCTCTTGCTGACACAAGAGGTCATGCTACATCACAGCAACTGGCATCTCGAAGCCCCAGTTCTTCATTCAGAGTCCCTTCAAAATGGCCTTGCAACCCCATGTAGCTCTGAAGCTGTCTCCACCTACGCAATGGCAAAGGGGTGTAATAGCACTTTGGTTTCCCTTCTTAATAGTGCTTAAACACGCTTGCAGAAAGAGTGTATCTTTCGTCATGATATCTCTCCTCCTGGTTCTAAAATGATGAGGAATTTTCTTTATTTGAGTATAGACTATTTAGCTGTGGTTTTAAATAGCTCTCATATACCCCTTTATTCTTTGAAAAAAAATGTTAGGCCCAATTTCTCAGATTGAAATACTGAGATCAGACAGCTGAGAACTCAAACAGTGACGGAAAAAATCCAAAGACCTGGATATGCAGCAGTATTTGTGACCTCAGCTTCCATTGGTGCAATAGTAACATAGCCTTTATATTAATTTCAATCTTTGACTCCTGTGAAGATTACCAATCTTAATGCCAACTACTCTCATGTTGGGAGCATACATGAGCCAGAGTAGCTGGGCACAACTTAAGTCAACTAAGTATGCAAGTCTGTAGTGCCAACTCCCAGAGAAGTCAAAGATACTTAAAAATGTTTAAATAGTAGGTGAACATAAATGTAATTAATTGTGTGCTGAAGCATCCAATGGCTAGATTCCTTAATAAAACATGAAAAATTTTTATTTCTTAAAAAAAAAAATAATTCCATTCTAGCAGTAAATTTCTAACATTAAAATGACAGCATGAATGTTCCTAATCATAGCTTCTAAGACACTTATTCTATTTAAAGAATACATACAGTGTAATGACATTAAAATGTTAAATAAGCACTTGGTAAAGTTCATAGTAAATGAGGCAAGCAAGCCTGTTGTTAATTTTTATTTTTAAGAGTTAGCTGCATCAATGCATACATATTTTACATTGGTATCATTTAGGTTTTGATAAACTGTCACCATAACAACTGTGCAGGTATTGAGAACAACTCAACTTCAGAAGACTGCAAGTCTAGAAGTGTATACTGTATGGTATGTCACATACCTGGAATTCTGGACAGAATAATACCATGCATCCCACGCAAAGAACTAAAAAAATGTGGAGGCCCCACTAAGCTTTTAAAGTTGCACCTGGCTAAAAAAAAAGAAGATAAATTTGTCCTGAGGGTAAACATCATTCATTAATAAAAGGTAATATCCTGAAGCCAAGAACTTGCTACTAAACATACAAGCAGAATAGTTATACTTAATTAAGAAATTATTTGCCAGCTATGTTTTAAGGTAGGAATTAGCAGTGAAAATGAAAGAATGACAATGGGACGCCCACAATCCCAACCATAGTTAACATGCTTTTTCTTGTTAGAATTAGATTTTTTTCTCAGCAAGATTTAGGGGCTATGTGAGATTTATTATATCTATTTCAGTTAAACACCATATAATTTGTGTTCCCTAGAGGGCAAAAAATTGCCTTTTCCTTCCTTGCCTTAATCAAAATCTAAGTATGTCAGTGTAAGCATGGAAAAATAAAAGTGGCTGAAAAGAAATAAGCATCAATTCTTTACAGCCTTGAAAGAAGATTTTTTCTTAGCTGTAACTGTAGCACAAATAGCTGTATCTGAGCTAGTTTCAGCTTAGGTAAGGATGAGCAGCCATACAATACACAGAGTTGCACTTCAGCCATCCTAGTTCACCAATTTAGCACTAATCGCTGGTAAAGATGGAAAATAGAAAACAGGGTTAGAACCATAGCAAATTATGTCAGCATCCAGCTATGTTGTCCTACCAGTCCCTCCAGCCTATTTAATTTGGAGCCAAAGCTACATCCTTTCCCCAAAGTCCCCTCAGCCTCCATGGCTGTGACTGTCATAAGGGGACTGAGCTGGTGGACCTTTAAGATGGAAAGAACAGCAGTCAGCATTGGCTCCTCTTTGTGTGCATGTAGGTGGAAAATGATGTGTCCACAGGAAAAAAAAAAATTTAAAAAGGTATATATTTCTGTGGAAAAAGAGCTACTTGTTTAATATGTTCATTTGTAATGCAAAAGCTTTCTGAGGATACTTGAATTAGGTGACAAGCTGCAATCACTGGTAGAAGAGCCTTCAGGATCCATAGCCACCTAGTCTAGGTTTCGAGGGCATCATACTATGTGTCAGGGCTTGTTCTCTATTACAATCTTTGAAAGGGTAGGTGTGACAGACAAGCCTACAGAAACTGTATGACTTTGGGACTGGTCTTTATTTTTTGATCTCCTCATGCTGGGCAATCTCACCAGCAACTGAAAAGTCAGTTGGCCCTGTCCGTGGGACAGTAAATATCTTTCTACTACAGCAGTAATAGGATTTCCTCATTATAAGGAGATCCATTTAGGTCTGAAAGGGATCCTACAGACATGGACGGCTATGATGATGTTGAAAGTATGATGAAAAGGGTACTAGGCCAAGAGTTAGCAAGGCTCATGGACAGGGCTTTAAATGAGAAACAAAGGGGGAAGGGGATAAAACCAGGCCCA
>VXBH01008278.1:36688-47111 GCA_013400035.1 Rynchops niger | reverse complement strand
GGGAAGGGAAGGGAAGGGAAGGGAAGGGAAGGGAAGGGAAGGGTGCTGCGATTGAGGATATCGGGGAATTGGGGGCGATGTAGCACAGTCTCCCAGATGGGTAGAATTGTCGTGCGTTATGCCAACAATATTTAGGAAATTATCATTTCAAAATAAGCTGGAGGTAACTGTATATCCCTAACGTGCCCGACTGTACTAGAAATAAAACTATACTCATTCCTTGCAAGGAAAATTTTTTCCCCCCTTTTCTACCCCATTTCCCATTTCCCTGCTGTCCAGCTGGTTCTCCGCTGCCGAACAAAATGCCAAGGAGGGGGAATTTTTTTTCCTCCTTTTTATTCAATTATCCCTTCATCTTGATGCATTTCTTCAAGAAACCTATTTCTTGGCTCAAGGACTAAAGGATTTCTGGGGAAGAGGGACACCCAATGACACCGGCAAATACGACCACACGAACGCGGTCGGGTCGGAAAAAGCCACAGCTCCTCTTTCCCTCGCAATGAAACCCTAGAGATGGTAATTCGAATTAAACAAGCCATTTCACATCAAGAGGTCCTGCGGGCCCATCGTTCAGCGGGGAGTCAGGGTACCCTTGCGTCCAGGTTGACGCCTTTTCCATTGCTTGGGGGGAAAATGTTGGTTTGGGCCCTTTTTGGGGGGTTTTGCCTTTACATTCATGCCTCTAGCAGCTTTTTCACCACCACTCACCACTGATCTGCCCGAATAAACTCTGGTTCCCCTGCATGCTTTTGCTATTAAAATCCCTTGCCGCATTTCCCCCTCCCGTGATGCCGAACCCAAAATGTTGCAACTGCTGCCTCTGCCGCGTGTTATTTTTGTCCTCCACGTTGATGATCTGGATATTCTTGATCTGGAAATTTTGCTGCAATGGCTGTGAATTTTCCCTTCGCCTTCCAGACATTCCTTTCCACGGCTAAATTAATTTTTTAAACGTGGCTACAAAATGCTGGTACTTTTTTTTCAATATCCTTTCCCCGTCTCCAGCCTTGTGGGGGGGGAACGGTTTTCGGTTTGAAAAATGAGGATTTCTCAGCACACAGAAAACAAAAATCGGTTGCTTTCGCACGCACTTGGACTTGGCTTTTGCTAAGCATCCAACTAACAGACACAGTGGAAATGGTCATATAAAACCAAATGTGGTCCCTGGAGAACCTCGAAAAGCAGCCAGATATGGCCAGGGGTGACCAGAGGCTTGAACCAGTCTGGGGACCTCCAGCTTTCCTCTCCCGTCTTGTTTTTCCCATGATACCTCCAGAAGAAGGGCATCCAGAAGACCATTTTTGGAAGCGCGCTGGGAAGAAATAACTGGGGATACTGGAAAACGGGAACAAAGAAACTGCCGTTTCCAGATATAGCGGTCAAAGCCATTCTCAGCAGCATTTTATTATGACAGAAATTGCATTTTTTTGGTGGCATAGAGAAAAACTGTCCCTAAACACCAGCTCAGCGGTGTTCAAAAAGGCAGGATATTGGTAATTATCAGAAAAAAAGACAGGAAAGAAATTCATGGCGTTTCTGCAACAGCACTGTGAAACCAAGGGGACCCAATGGAAGTGGAGGCTCTGCCTTAAAATAAATATAGATATCTCCAAGAAGATTTAAAAAAATACATTTTGCATCCTAATTGCCTTGGATCGCAAATGTCAGCCAAATTATATTACGCTCGCGATTTCTCTACAGTGGAAAATATTTTATATTTTAGGACTCAAAGAAGTTTAAATGTTTCCAGCACTTTTGAAACTTGAGTGTAAAAAAAACCCATCACTAGGTGTCTCTGCAGATCCACATCTCGCCATTGACCTTCCATGGTTCTGTGGCGAAAGACGATTTCTCTGAATGAATAGTCACTTTAACGAAAAAAAGACCTGGCACGTATTGCATTGCACAAAAACCCCTTTCTTACAATAAAGCAAACGCCAAAGACCAAGTGCCCAATCATAATAAGTGCTAAAATTCAGCACTACTTGAGCTGATGTCCTTCCCCTTGTGCTTCACGACACAGCAATTTATTTTTCGGTGGCACGTGAGCGTAAAAATGTCTGTCTCATCCTAACTTTGTGACATTCATTTGGGCTTGGGTAAAGCTGAGGGAAATTGGGGTTGGTTGGTGAAAAAGGAAACCCATGCGTTTGCCGAGGAAGAGTTGGCCAAACTCAAACTCATGTAAGAAGATTCATAAGGCTCCTTCGTGGACGGATGGGTGAATGGGTGGAGATGAGAAAAAAGTTGGCTTTAAATAAAAGAAAAATCCAGGCTTGTCCACGCGGGCAAACTTGGATAAATTTAGCTCTGTACAGAGAAGTACTGTCAGGCCAACCCAACTGGCCGCCTCCAACCACCGACAAGACGGAGAAGGAATTTGAGAAGCAGAAATGCTGTCCTAAAAACGCCCATTTAAACATTGCCAATCTGCTGCACCTCTCACTCAAAACGCGAGCTGAAAAATGCAATATTTGATCTAATTTGGATGCCCCTGGCAGTGCTGCAGTTCCCGGGGTGATTAGCTTTGCGGTGGGTTTTTTCCTGCAAGTTAAGTCAACTGGGGAGCAGTGAGGACCACCTGGATGTGGAAGGAAAGTTGAACCGCTTTACTTCAAGCATTGGGTTAGAGTCAAAAAGGGTCCGATAAGGACTGAAGGGAGAGGAACGAAGCCGAGTGAAAAACAACCAAGAAAAATGGAAGAAGGGGAACAGCTTGGTGGACTTGCAGGCCAAAGAAGCTAAAGAGACCAAAACTCCTCCACAAAACAAAGCGAAGCACAAAATGAGAAAGCGGTGGAGAAAACTGGGTAGAAAAATGTCTGTAAGGTAACGAAGGTTCAGGGGTGGCTCACCGCATAGGAAAAAAACTAACTTTTCACCCAAACTTGCCCAATGCCAGGAGTCATCTCTAGCCTTGGCCACATGAGAAGATTTCTCCAGCAGCTGAAACACCTGTTGGGGTGCTCTCTCATCCGTCCATCACTTCCAGGCATTTTTCCATTTCCAGAAATTCTTGCATTTTTCATCTTAGAAACACAAATAACACCAAGCCAAGGGCCATCCTTTTCGGATACACCAGGAAAATCCAACCACGATTCTCCTGCGATGACATCTTGACAGCTTTGGACATTGTTTTCTCAGTGTTGGTTGACGTCCCTGTTATTGCGTTACTCGTAGTTTTTTAAGCAGGCCGTCCCATGATAAAAAACTTTGCAAAAAAATCGAAATATTTTGCTTTCATGATCAACCTGGTGTATCTGCCCATAAAATGATCAATGCTCCTCCCATACCCTGAGAAAACCTATTTTCTGAGAAGCCTTGTTCATTGATATCAGTCACATTTCCATTATTTAATTAAAAAAAAAATATCCTAAATTAGTGGCCCCTCAGCTGTTTTACCTGCCCTCAGTGTGAGATTAATAGGATGATAATTAACGAATTCATCCTACCTGCCATTTTTTAAGCATGGATCCTGTGATTCTTCAGCGCTCTGGAGCATCCCCAGCCTTTCAAGCTCAGCTGATGGATATAGAGTGTTTCCACCCATTTTTTAAGCCTTATCCATGCAAACTCAAGTAGACTCAATGAATCGAAGCACTTGACATTGCTCAGTGGGTTAATTGGAAAAAAATTGCCATTGTACTGTCATCCTCACCCAACGACCAGATGAGATGGTGGCTCCTTGTGGTCTATCAGGGTGAATATTTCGGCTCCGGCTGAAAATGCCTTTGTCGCTGGGCCAGCGTTTTCCTTCCAGTTGAGTTTTTCCTGGGTGAGTTCCCATTTATTTAGCAACTGCCTCCAAATCTTCACTTGAGTTTCTCAACTTTCAAGTCTTGCCCGGAAGGGAAACGTCGGCAGCTCTGGGTTTGCAGGAATCAGAGGTGCTCGGTACCTCTCCATGGGCCTGATTATTTTCCAAAGACTTGTGCTAATTTTCTGATACGATCCCCACCTCTTTGTGAGGCACTAAATCCTCATTACTTTTCCTGACCGATGCATTCTAATTAGATCAACACTTAAAAAAAAAAAAAAAAGGAAAAGAGGAAAAAAAAAAATCACAATAGCCACAGGACGGCTTTCCATCTCATTAACTCCCTCACTTATTATTTTCATGAAAATTACTGATAAAAAACGTGCATCTCCATTTGCTGGGACCGGGAGTTTCGTCGGCTCGTATCTAACATCTCTCTCATCACCCGGGATGCGAGCGGTTGCCATGGCGACGCACAATAATAGAAACTAATAAATTACAAACGAGATGCTCGTTGAGCAATTATTGTTCTCTTTTATGCAAGTGTCTTGCTAATTTTGATCATAAGGAATGCTACCATAAAGCAGCGAAGGGATAATAAGTCCATTTCTAGAGATTATTAGAAAATAGAGAGAGGACGGGGGTTTTTTTAGATCAATGATTAAAGTGGTTTGAAAATTTCAGGAAACCCAAATAAGAAATAAAACTTTCTGGGGGGGCTTTTCCCTTTTTCGTGCTGGGCCGCGAGGATTCTGTTGGGAGCTTCAAACTCTGCAGCACTTGTAGCCGAGTGGCTGAAAATGACGGTTTTTTTGCCTTTCCACCACCCTACAAACACACTATAAAGCCCTAAAAAGCCCCCACCACCCGCCTCCTTTGGGGGGAGAACCCCAAGAGCGGCCTGGGTTGGTTTGGGTTGGCTGCAGTTATTTCGGGTGGGATTGTGCCATCCCAAATTTCATTTCCCCCCGCCCCCCAAAACAAAAAAAAATGGAGTGTCTGAGAGAAAAATCCCCAAGGGACACACAACATTGTATCGAGGAAGTTTTTTGGGACGCAACCGGCCAACTTTTCTTCCCCGCGCTGCAAATGCTAACGAAAACCCTAACCCATTGGCAACTTTTTTCCCAAATATTAAGTTACAATCCCTTCTTTTGCCTCAGAAGCCACCAAGGGGCAGTTTGGTTTGGCCATTTCAGCTGATATCTCTGCAGTTTTCGGGCATCTCCTTGTACTTTCACACCGCGTTTGAGGCACCCAATGTTTCCTTCTCACAGCTAAAACCCAAATTATGCCGAAAAAAAAAGGCAAGGTGGGAATGCTGCTCATGCCGGGGGAGAAGCGCAAGATGCGCCTGGGCAAAAAAAAAGGAGCGGCAAAGCCAAAACGGGCTATCCAAGTCCCAAAAATCTGTTGAGCTGCTTTAAAACAAAGACACGAATGGGGAGAGAGGAAGCAGTGGAGAAAATCACGGTGTTTCTGTCCCTCCCGCCAACAAATAGTATTTTTTCATGAAGAAATGCAAATTTCTTGTCCGTTTTCCCGTGCACTTCCACGGCTCCTGCAACTCCTTCCCCCCCACTTTTCATTGCCGCACCGTAAGAGTTTAGAAGTCCTCATCTATCCCTTTTGCGGAGACACAAACCTTGGGGCTGCAGCTCTGCCCAACCCATGAAAAAACAAGGCCATGAAAAAAAAAAAAATTAAAAAATAGGGGAAAAAAAAAATCACTGCAGCATCATTCATTGTGCCATACGGGCAAGATACGGGTGGTGTTTTTTTGATGGTTTTCCTCAGCTGGGGATGGGTTTTGATGAATTTCCAGGAGGCCACAAGAGTTGTAGAGCAACCCCGAAGCCTCGTTGGCCCAACTCGCCCCTTGGCCAACGTGCGTCGATGGTGATTACAGGCGATTTTTAAGGCATTACCTGGGGATGGAGGCTGATGGAGGAGGGGTTGGGGGAGTAGGGCCCCCCCAGGTCGTTCCTGAGTAGGTTGTCACTGTGCATCTTGGTTTTGAGGCAGGTGATGTAGCGGTTGCAAAAGTCCTTGCACAACTCGTTGACCTTCTCCAGCTCCAGGAGGTGGATGCGCAGCACCTGGATTGCCTTCACCATCTATGCAAGGACGCAAAATGGCAAAGTTAAAATCTTTTTTTTTTTTCTGAACACATCATTTCCTTTCTTGGCACACCAAAAAAAAATCACGGTTCTCGCCCAAAGAGCCCATCCCTCTGCACCTCCGCACTTCTTTTCCCTCCCCTTCAATCATACCTTTAAAATCCCAAGAGGGAAAAATTCCCCCGAAATTACCATTGCCTTCACTGGAATTGCTCCCTGCGCCCCAAAAAAGTCCAAGCCAAAGTCCCGGATGTCGAAAAGTGTTTGGTTATTCTCCGGAGGCCACTTCTTCTAACAAGATTATGGGGCTGCAACTCCGCCGTAAGCTGTTGCTGGTGCAAAGCCTGGGCCTCATTAAAACGTACCCCATAAATGTTAAAAAATTTACACATAAAACATTCCTCTCGCCGAGCTGAAACCTTAAGTTTTACAGCCGCTGTTTGAAATCTTGCATAATATATAAAATTTCAGCTATTCACTCCGGGGCAATAAATCCGGTTTTATGTAACAAAGCGTCTTTGCATTTCAAAGGGTGTTTTTAACTTGCAAATTTTAGTGGTCATCTTTACAAACTGCAAGTCGCCACGGTTGGGAAACGTCCCGAAAAAATCCAGGGCCAAACTGGGGTGGCGGCTCCACCATGATGGAGAAAGTGAATTTTTGGTTGGCCAGCAACAGGGATGATGGGTTGTGGCTGGAAAAAAAAAATCCCTTTTTATTGATTTTTTTTTTCCCCCTTTTTTTCGCTTTTTCCCCCTTTTTTCTTTTTTTTTTTTCCGCCTCCGCAGTCAGCGCAGGCAAAGCGTGAGGTGGAGGCGTCCGCGCCCCGACTCTCTGCATCCTCCCGGGGCTCAACGGCCATGAAAGTCAATATTCAAGGGCAAAGGCAAGAAGACCTGACACATATATGTATAAAAAATAAATCTCTCAATTATCTCAGCTCATTTGCTTAGGGTCTCATTTTATGTCCCTGCTCCGCTGCGCCGTATATCTGTCCGGATAAAGAGTTACAGTCCGACGGTGTACGTGCGCGGGGTTGTAAAAAATACAGATGCTGAATTAATTGACTGTGTGGCACTCGGCAGCTGATTGAGTTGATAATGGTGAGATCTGACCTTTTTCTAATTTCTAATTATGTGCATCTCGGCAGTGAGGAATACATGACTCTTATTCTAATGATGGCTAATGCCGCTGGCCTTTTCATCCCTGCTTTGCCATCGCCGATTTCTGGGGAATCGGTGGCGTTTTAAAAAAAAAAAAAAAAAAAAAAGAAAATAACGCCCAAAAAACGACCCCCAGAAAAGGACAGTGCAAATGGGGAAAAAAACCGCCAGGTCAGGATCACGTGGAAATGTTGAGTTTTGAATACTGCAAGACATTGCCCACCAAAATTCCCTCCAGTTGGCGCTTCCCACCAAGAGGAACGGTCCTTCTTCAGCAGCGCGTTAACCATCTCCTGTGTCTTGACGGAGGCCAACCACGCTGGGCGGTTTGGATGGCTTTTGGAGACGTTTTGGGCATTAGATTAGAATATCTATTTGACAGCTGTGTCCTAAAAATAGGTCAAAAATACATATACATATATATATGAATATAAACGTATCCAGTGCTGTGAGGCCATCCATGGGACCCGTGCGTATCTCCACAGTCAAATTTGACCTAGGCAGCAGGAGTTGCTCCCGAACAGGGCATTTACGGCCCAAAAAACATGACTGGTGTGAGTTGTTTCAGAAGAAACCACCAAAAAACAGTGAAAATGGCCTCTGTGGACCCATCTCCTGCACTTGCTGTTTGCTGGAGATGTTTCACACCTTGATAGATGTAGGAATCGATTTTCCTCCCCCAAAATTTTAGATTTGATGTTAACTTCGGCTGGCTTCATCTCTCTCCTCTTGCTAAGTCATCGCACCCATTTTTACCTAATTTAATGCAATGGGTTTTGTTTTTTTTTTTGGTGCATCTCAACGTTCAATGCGTATTCAGTCCCAAAACTGAAATGATCCAAAATGTTGCTTTTTTGGTCATTCATCCCAAAGCAATTTCTGGTCCTGGCTACAAGACATTGCAAAATGGGCTTAGTAACCTGCAAACAGGGCTTTGCATGAGCGTGACCTGTAATTTTTTGGAGAGCTTTCCACAGGCTGCTAAACCGCTCTTGATTTAGGGGATGTTGCAAAACTCTCCTCCACGGGCTGAAATAGGACACAAAAGATGCGGGATTTAAATCCAGCTTGAAACCGTTTCTCGCATTTTCAGGAAAGTGGTAGTTTTTGCACTTGGGTGAGCATTGCTCATTCTTCTTCCCGTTGTGACAGGTTCTTGGACAAACTCACCTGTGTGGTATCTCCAATATTTGGAAAAAGCTGCCTGTGAATTGCCTGATTTTGCTTCTTTTCTGGGATGGAAAGCCCTCTGTGACGCATCCCAGGGGGCACACCATCCTTCGGGGAAGGTGTTTTGCTCTTTGCATCATCGGAAGTGGGTGAAATTGCCTCTTTTGACCTTAATAATCTGCTTGCGAAGCTCTGGGAGGGTGCACCAGGATGGTGCCATGGACCTGTCCCCCCACATGCTTGCCATGCAGAGCACGCACGGAGGCTTCCTGGAGAAAATAATGGGGTTTGAGGATGTTTTCTGAGGTCCCTGCAAGACAAAAGCTCCATTCCAAGCAGTCTTCTGAGCTGCCTTCCAGTAGTAATGTGTATGGTAGGAAATTTGGATTGCTATGTCAGGGAAGCCACCAAAAATGGTCCAAAGTGTCCCAAATCACTGATATGCGTCATCCTTTTTGGAAAAAGCTCTTATTTTGCCTTGCTTCTAGGACAAGAGCTGGCCATAACGCTTGAAACAAGACGCTGCCAGACAAGAAGGCAGACACTATTGCGTGTTGCGCTGAAGAGTAGGACATCCTGTGGAGACTGCAAGTTTCAGGGCACAAACGAGCCACTGATCTTGACTGTTTCCAGGAAGCACGTTGATCCCACGGTGTTTGTGTGGGAAAACTAGCCAAAAATCAGGCTGGGGTTTGTTCTCACAGGGAATCTTATGGAAAAGGTCTCCAAGAAGGTCCTGGAGAATGACCAGAGAGCATTGCCAAGATGGCCAACACTACAAACGGAGTCCCAAGACGTTGCCCAAGGTAGTAGATCTCCATAATTTGTTCCTCACCCCCTACCTTCTCCTCACCCCCCAAAAACCAAGCCAAACCCCAGCCGCCTCTACCAGGTTGTCCAGCTCGGGGTCATCGCTGAAGAAGGGCTTGTGCTCCTGCTCCTGCTGGTGGACAAAGTTTTCGATGTCGACGTCAAAGCTGGCCGAGGTGATGCACTCGGAGCCCTGCGTCGCCTGCTCGCACTTCTCAAAGAGGAGAGTCAGCAGCGGAAACAGCGGGTGCCTGCAGAGGACAAAGGAGACCCCCCATAACTCCCATTGTTTTAGGTCCCATGTCCATTTTTACCCCACACCATCCACCGATTCTCTCCCAGCTTGCAAGAACCTGATGGTGCACACCCCACCCCCAAGCCAGCTGGAAGTCCTCTCTCTAGATCTTTTCCAACCAAACAAAGCTCAAAAATGACAAAATTCATCATCTTCTCCACCAGGCAATGAATTCTCCAAATATCTTGGTGTTTTCTATCATTGCACCAAAGCCGGCATTTCCAAAATGTTTTGCCATGAGCAAAAAGGTTTGGCTTCGGGGTGGCTGTCTTGGAGCCATCTGCTGTCCTGGTGGCCGTGCATTTTGGGGATCAACATCAGCACCTGCTCATCGATGGTATTATTTTACCCCAAAATGTCTTTCGGTCGGAGACGCTGGACGGGGATGAGCTGGTGTTTCTATGTGACCATCCTTGCTGCGGGTTGCTCCTCAGCCAAGAGATGTCTGTGCACCTCTGTCAAGCACATCCATGTCCGTCCATGAAGACGGGTCAAATCCCACTTCTTTCTTGCCACAAGCCGGCTTTTAGAAAGCAAAGATTTGCAGTTCTTCTTGCAAAACCGCCACGACGATGCCAAAATGGACGCAATTAAAAATGCAAATCTACGTACGACACCAAAGCAATGTGGCAAAGAAGGGGATGAAGACCACGAGTTAGCGCGAACTTCAACGAGCCTCTCCAGCCGTGCAAATTAATGTGAAAAAAAAAAAGAAAGAAAGTCTTTATGGAGTCTTTCAGGGGAGAAATGCCAACTGCCGCTCCAGGGGTGGTCTCCCCCAGCCCCCCAGTTATCCCAGCGGATTGGGATTTGCTCCGCCATTTTCTCTCCAAAAGATGGTCCAGAGGACGATTGTGAATCGCTTCCCGCCAGTCTTTTCCGAGCCGGAGTCAGGCGAAGGGGTTAAACCCCTCGGCTAAGTCTTCATTTGCAGCTGCTAATACCGCAGCATATTATAGTTTAATCTGTCCTGATCCCGGTTTAATGCAAGATTCGCCCAGGCTGGAGCAGGGAACTGAGGGTTGCAGGGGAGGGGGGGTGGGGGGTGGAAATAATTTCATAATTTCGGCAGCCCCGCCGGGACTGAGCCGAGGGATATGAAAGGCAA
>VXBH01008278.1:13349-28235 GCA_013400035.1 Rynchops niger | reverse complement strand
ATTGCTTTGGACACAGAGGTGATTCAGCGCTCAATCCGGATCATCCCCATCGGGTCACTTCCATTGGGAAAGCGGAAACGTGATGGCGATTCGCCCCCCCCAAAAAGTCTCGGGATGGGCTGCCGGCCGCGGGACCATCTCTGAAATACAACCTCAACCCCCGCATCCAGCCCATTGGGGTGCTCCAGTGGAGTTTCTCTTGGACAAAATCCTCTCCTTATAACAACTCCGTAATGATGCTCGGAAAAGTTATTCGACCCCTTAGAGCAACATTTTTGATGAAGCCTTATTTTCCCTCCCGCCACGGGTTGCCAAAAAACGCTGTAAAAATAAATCCAAAGGCCATTCCTATGGCTCACCCCACCCCGGTTGAGCCAGACATTTCGTCTTTCCAGCTCGTTAACGTGCTCGCTGCAAACGTGCCGCTGCGTCGGCTTTCTGAGAAGACCCCGCGACCCCAAAAAAAGCCGGAATGGGGGAAAAACCCCATCGTTTGTCCCTAACCCCTTCAATCCCGGAGATTGTATCAAGAAGGGTGTAAAATTTTGACAGTCGCTGATTTGGGGGTGAAATACGTCGTAACGGTCGTTATTTAGGCAGGCAGGGTAATTAATGCAGGAGTTGGGGGTCGCAAGGGGTCTGGAGGAGCCCATGGGTGCTGGTGGACACTCACCTGTGGGGTGTCTTGGTAAGGAGGAGGGGGCACCGTCTGGGTGGCCATCATCGTCAGAGCCGGTGCCGGGGAGACATGGTGCATCCTGGGTGGGAGTCACATGGAGAACCTGCGGGTGGGAGAAATGCCGCTGGATTAAGGAGGATCTGCCCCCCCCAAAGAAACCCTCGGAAAGGAAAAATAAAGGGACAGAAAGGAGAGGTGACGTTCCTCGCATGGGCAACCCAGCGCAGCGCTCCACCACCCCCAGTCCCTGCAAGAAACCCAAGATGTTTTGATGACCCTTGACGAGTATTTGAGATGCGTGATTTTGGATAAGGAATGCATCGGGGGCGAAGCGAAGGGGGTCGCTGGCAAGGAGATCTACCCTGGAGAGGGTGCACCCCCTTATGCCTATAACCGCAGTGCCTACATGAGGATTTCCATCCCCTTTCCAGTTGTTCTTCCTTTTTGGAAGCAGGAAGACAAGTCATAATGCAAAACTTTCCGTTTTCTGAAATTATACACTAAAAGCTCCCCAAATAATGTGTCTCTTTGCCTTTAGCCACCATGGAGTCACATCCTCAGGCACTGCATGCTCAATCCAGAAGGGACACCGAGTATCCGATGCTGGTTTGACCAACATAGTTGATTCCTACATTGAGTTGAACAACCCAGTTGACTTCTACCATAGAATCATAGAATTGCCCAGGTTGGAAGGGACATTTCAGATCATCTGGTCCAACCATCAACCTAACTCTGGCAAAAACCATCTTGTCGCATCGCCTGTTCCTTGGGAGAAGAGACTAACCCCCACCTCTCCACAACCTCCTTTCAGGGAGCTGCAGAGAGCGAGAAGGTCTCCCCTCAGCCTCCTTCTCTCCAGGCTGAACACCCCCAGCTCCCTCAGCCGCTCCTCACCAGACTTGTGCTCCAGACCCCTCACCAGCTCCGTTGCCCTTCTCTGGACACGCTCCAACACCTCAATGTCTTTCTTGGAGTGAGGGGCCCAAAACTGGACACAGCCCTCGAGGTGGGGCCTCACCAGTGCCCAGTACAGGGGAATTGTCACTGCCACAGTCCTGCTGGCCACACTGANAAAGATATTAAAGAGAACTGGCCCCAGTACTGAGCCCCGGGGAACAAACACCACGCGTGACCGGCCACCAACTGCATTGAACTCCATTCACCACCATGCTCTGGGCCCGGCCTCCAGCCAGTTTTTAACCCGGCAAAAAGTACACCCAACCAAGCCATGGACAGACAGTTTGTCCCGGAGAAGACGTGGGAAACGGTGCCAAAGCCTTCACTGAAGCCTAGGAAGACACCACCCACAGCCTCCCCCTCATCCACCAAGCGCGTCACTTTGTCACAGGAGATCAGGTTTGTCAAACAGGACCTGCCTTTACTGGACCCATGCTGACTGGGCCTATGTTGCATTGACCAACGCGGTTGACTCCTATGTTGAGCTGACTTGACCCCATGGTCATTGAATGCACAAAAATGAGGAAAGAGGGTTCAACCCCTTGCTTGATGTGAACCAGAAAGCAAACCCTGATTTTGCACATCCCGTATGGACATCCCTGAAGCCAGGAGGCAGCCCGAGACATGCCACCCTCAACCTCTCTTGAAGTTGCTCTGCTTTCTGTAAACACACAGAATAGACTCCTTTTTTGGTATCTTCGGGTCCCAGGGAGATGGGGAAAAAATGAGGCACCAGGAAGGGACAAATTTTTAGAGGAGCTCTTGGCTGGATACTGTCCCCAAGCTGTCCCCAAGACCTAGTGGCAGATGTAGCCAAAAAGCAACTCTTGGCCCCAAAATGCCTCCTCTCCCATTATTTCACTCCAACTGCGTGGTTGCTTCAGAAGAAAAGCCAATAACATTGCTTAAATCCTCAAAAAACAACCTCTCTGAGGCTCTGAGTTCTGTATTGAGCCACCTCACAAAGCCACCTGGCAAAATCTCCCCAGAGCCTCCAAAAGTGCATTTCTCCCTGCAATGACTCATTTTTCTACGAGATGACATCTCTTGATGGGTTCACCCCTTTGCAACGCCCATCGTTGCGTTGGGTTCCCCATTGGCTTCTCATCTGGAGAAGAGCTGCGGCACCATCCGATGAAGAAATGCAAAGAGTTATGTAAAGTCCTCTGATGTTGTGAGGGGATCTGCCAAAAAACAGCGTCAGCATCACTTTTTCCATGAAATGGTGACATGCAGGAAGACACGCTCTCACACATGGTAGAGGAACAGGAATATTGATGAGCTCAATAAAAACCAAGACACATTTAGGGTCTTCGGAACAGTCTCCACAGTTTTTTGGGGGAAGATTCGCAATATTCCGGTCTTCTCCGTGACGTCCACCGTTGTTTGGGGGAAGATTCGCAACGTTCTGGTCTTCTCCATGAGGCTTTGGGCTTTACAGGAACCACCAGGCACCGAGCGCACAAATGCACCGTGCCCATATGGGAAGTTAAGTGGTGTTTGCACGGGATGAGTGTCAACCACTCATTATTTTGCATGAATGAATTACAAAAAAAGCAACGCATAATTGCGTTTCTCACACTTTGCATTAGCATGGATGCCCTGTGAGTTGAATATTAAGAGAGCACATCCAAAATCCTACGCTTTGGGAAGGCAGGCTGGGGTCCTTGCATCACACAGACCTCTTGCAGCCAGAAGGATGATGCATTTATGGGATTAAAACCCATGCTTTTCATCTTTTTTCCCCCAACAGCAAAATAGCGGGAGGCAAAATTATCTGCTCCTGAGTAAACGCACGGCTTAAAATCTTCGGTGTCCAACGTCAAAATTCGCCTCACAGCCGCAGGCAGGTCCTCAAGGGGTAACGCCGAGGGGAAATCTCCCCACCAGAAATAGCTGCAGCTGGAGAAAAGCAGAATTCAGCACCGTGATGGTCTAGACACCTCAGTCGGAAGCTAAAAAAAAAAGGCGGCGTTGCTATTTTGGGGAAAAACCCCGCTTGGCATCTATTGTTCATGCCACGAGCGAGCCCACCTCTAGCACACAGCAATTTATCGCGGGGTGCGAGCTTTCCGGGTGAATATATTCCCAGAAGGTGGCAGTCCGGAGCCCAGTTTAATTGCCAAATATCGTCTAACTTGCTAAAATCAAGCCATTCGTTGAGGCTTTATGGACATTGATTTGTTTGGAGAATAGGACATACAGTCAAATGTTTAAAAAAAAAAAAAAAAAAAAAGGACGAAATGAGAGACAGCTGTTGCCAATAGCAGTATATTTATCTGGGGGGGGCGGAACAAATGCACTCGGGTGCAGTAAATATCCAGGGAAGCGCCTGGCACCCGCGGGAAAAGCCGGACGGGTGTTTCAGGCAGGAGCCCCCGGCCATGAATCTTGGGATAACGGTGCAAAGCTGTCAACCCCACGGATTTATCGGCAGCCAAATGCCAGGAAGGGTCGAAAGCTGCTATTTTATGCATTAATCCTTTCTTATTTTTTATATTTTTTTTTAAATTTTATTTTATGCACTAATCCTCTCCTTTTTTTTCCTTCCCACCTCTTAAATCAATTTAGCCGCGGGAGCTCTTGACCGTAGGCATACAGATGATGAAAGGAGCAGAGCATCGCCAAACCCTGCCGTCCCCTTGCAGATCAGCTCAAGGCAATGACCGAATCTTGGGCAAAGAGTGAATTTTGGGGGGCTGGGGGTCAAGGAAGGCAGGAATTGCAGCCAACTCCCGAGTTGTTTGCAGAGAGGAAAGAAACGGCGAGCGATAAAACCCATAAAGGCCCTTTCATTTCCAGAAGTGGCAGTACTTCAGATTTTGGCAGCGACCTGAGATCAAAGTATCCGAAATTTCCTCATGAAATAAAATTATTTCAGCTATCGCCGAAATACCGCCATTAAGTTGGAAATCTATTTCCTGAACGGCTTGCGTCTACCTAAAAGAGCTGCAGATTTATAGGCTGCTTTTTTGCCAGCAATGTATCACCTCCTCTTTCAAATCAAAATAATTAAAGACTAAGTGGAGAAGTTGATTTTTTTTTTTGTTTGGTTTTTTTTTTCTTTTCCCCCAGCATGGTCACTGAAGCCTTAAAACATTTTTAACAAAAATTAAGTATTGCAGACAGTCGTCCGCCGCCCCCCCAGGTGAATACGATCTCCTTGATTAATGGAACAGCCATAAAACTGTATAAGACGTAGAGCTGAATGCAAAAAAAAAAAAAAAAGTCTCACGTTGTTGGACTCCACGTTATCGTTTTCAGCAGATAATGTTAATATTAGCTTCGCAAGGTGCAACTCTTGTTTCCAAACCCATGGAAAACGGGGCTTGTTTTTTTTTTCCTCGCTCATTCAGCAGCTCCTCCCCCCGCAGCAAAACATGCCATTGAGAACGGAGGATTCAAGGCGAAAAATCAGAAAATCGGTTTCTCAGGTATTTCCTCTTCTCTACCCAAATTTTCAATATGACTAAATATACTTGAGGACGATTTTCTGGCCACGGGAAGGTATTTTTCTGTATTAGGGGCAGACTGCCTTCTCTACAGGGCATTTTTTTCTTATTTTTTTTTTTGGTTAAGAGTTGCGATGGCACCACGTTAGTCGTGCTCCCCCCGGCAGCGAGCTGCAAGTTTTTTTAGGCCACCGTCTTCACGGAGGGCTTGTGCGTGCGGAAGTTTACGATACATGCGTTCATTATATGCATATATCTAAGTTAAAATGAAGAACTATAGCTGCGGGGGAAGGGAGAGGCACCCCCTGGGGACGATACATCTCGCTCCGAACCACCAGCGAGGACAGGTTCACCCTTGGCAGGTGATGCCGCCCCTTCAATGGCCATGAAGTGAACCAAGAGTGACCCTCCTGCTCTTGAATGTCTCGTTTCTACCCACCAGTCTTCCCCCTTTTTGCTCGTTTTTACTAACTTAGGCCACCCTAAACTCACTAAAGCCAGTCATTGCTACTAAATGGTCAAAAATAGGGAAAAACCCTGCTTTTCAAGACGTTGTCCGTTCTCAGTCGTTTCTCACATTTGAGGTTGCTTCCAAGTGATTCCTCATCTGAGGATATCAGGAGCAACTGTGCTAGAAATAGCCCGGGGCCAGCAAATACATCTAAGGTTTTAGGAATATTTGGTACCCAAATTTGCTCTTCCCGAACTCAGGAGGGTTTTTCCACTGGGAGCATCCTTTGCTCTTGGCCAAGATGCTGGTTGCCTAAATGCTGACCTTCGTACCCTCCCCAGCATCCAGTCCTTGAGTTGTTTCCCAATATAAAAGGCCGAATCGAGTCTGTGCTTCTGCCACAACCACGAGCTAAAGCAGATGGAGGTTCGATATTTCTGCAGGATAAACCCTGGTCCGGAGCAAACCCCTTTTCTATTTTTCTCCTAAATAAGCTCGTGGTCAATGCGTAAGGACTGGGGTAAAAGGGAGAGGGAAACGCCATGCCGGGCGATGCCAAAAAACTCTTGCCAAGCACTGGTTTGGTTCATCATCCGATGGGACATCTCCCCTGGATGCAGGGAAAACCAGCCTTTATTTCTTTATTTACTTAATACTCGCATTTATTTATCGAATCGTTGCAAATCCTCCCCCAACTCAAGCGCCATAGAAAGCGGGGAGCTGCTACAGCGAATTTTCGATGAGAGCAACAATTACCGCTAAATATTTCTCTCCTCTCCGAAGATCCCCATCCCTAAAAGGCTCCAGGGATATCTCTGCAACATAAACACAAGAATAAAACCTGCAAGAGGCAGTCAGAGCTGTAGCAGACAAGGTTAATGTACCTTGAACGGCAGCATTAAACAACTTTGTTCTTTTTTTTTTTTTACGTGGAGAGCTGATATACCTACGTACTTTTTAAAGTGTTATTTTTATAGAAGGAGACCACTGAAGCACCTTCCCATATAAACTGGTGCAGGCAAACATCAAAGGAGCTTCTTCAAAGTAACCTGAAAATACTTGCATTTTGTGCAATCCAGCCCCCGGCCCCACAAAAGTTCCCAAAAGAGCAAATTGTGAATTTTTTTCGGAGGGCAAATCAAAAAGCTTTGAAGTGAAATCCAGCTGAGGAACCCGAAAACGTACAAACTTCCTCTTGCCGGACACGAATTGACCAGGAAAAGTTTCTGATTGCCTTGAGAGCCCTTGCAAAAAAATAGCGAGCGGATTAATTTTCCAACAGTTCTTTGCTGCGAGCAATTAACTGTGAATAATTTATGATCAAAATCTTGCCTGATGCTTTCAAACCTTGCCTCGCGCTCTTCGTTTTCCATCGCAACCTGCTAATCCCAGGAGGGAGGAATCCACGTTTCCATCATGCCAACACCAAATCTCTATCCCACACCAGTCCTGCAATGGGAAGGTCCTGTCCCCACGGTCCCAGCCAGGTTCAGAAGAGCTTCTTGGAGGGCAAAGAAGATGATGGTAAATAAACATGATGACTTCTGGAGCGATGGGCTGGAAGAAGAGGCTTAAATATGGGTCTGAGATGAATGAGGTGCTGGGAAAATGAGAGATTTGTGGGTTTTACACATCTTCTCGCCCACTGCAAGGGTGACATCAGAGCTGTTGCTTTGAGGATGGGCAGACGAGAAGGAACACGCTCAAAAACAGTCTTGCTCAGCAAAAAATCGAACCATCAGCCATGTTTTTCCATCCCAAACTGACAACTGCAGTCCTTCACCAATTTCTCAGCCAGTGCAAGTATCGCCAAGTGCAAATCAGACGAACGCCAGCGCAAAACCCACCCGCAACCTCAACAAAGACCTGCGAATGATTCCAGCAAAGATCTCCCCACAAACCGTTCAATGACTTTTTGCAACCATCGCTGCAGCCCATAAACACCCCATAAGCGACATTACGATTTTTAATAATGCCTTTTGGGGGTGTTTATTTTGCAAATCGAAGCCCGTAGGCTTCACGCAAGTCTCCCAAGACCTGCACGAGTAAACGTGCTGGGTAAACACGAATGGAAACCTGCTTTTTGGTGGGCTTGCAGAGGTTGGGCTAAAACCAGCAGACCTAACCAACTGCAGAAACATGGGCAAGACGTGCATGGGAGTGCACAAAGATTTCCCAACCCGTGGGAAGCCCCAAAAACAGAGCAATGCCGCAGCGCACCTAATAAAACCCTCTCCTCCCTTAAATCTGCCTTGTTTCTTGCTATATCCTGCTAATACGCTTGCAAATTTCCCCTTCGGGAGAGGGAAAGAAATCCCTCTGGAGCCGCCTGTCTTCCTCTTTCCCATATGGCAGATAAATCAGAGCTCCCGACTCACTGACTTTCTGCTTCGCATCTCTCTCCTGCAGCTCTGCGGCTCCTCCTGGTCTTACTTCCCCGCGGAATTTCTTCTTAAAATGCAAAATTCCCAAGGAGAAATGACTCCACAAACCAGAAGACAAAAATTCCTTGAGGCATGCCGGGCTTCCCGGTATCGGCAGAGACTTGTCCCCACGCAAGCCCTGAGCCAAGACACCAAAGATCGCCATGTGAGCCGCAAGATTAACTGCCCCAATTTAAACATCTTTCGTTTGCCCATTTGAAAGCAATTTTTTTGCCGTATTTCCAGCCTCAGTGACAAAAGAGAGCTTTGAGATGCGACGCGCGAGGGAGTCACTAACGGTTGTGAACTCTTTTAACTACACTTAATTACGCTGTCTTCTCCATTTACTCTGAATGGTAGACCCTAAGATATGTTCAGCCTGGTCCGAACTCAACACAATGAGGAAACTGGGGACAAAAAAGGACTGGGAAGTATTTATGGTGCGAGACAGATGTGCCAAATTGTTTTTGCAACTCTTTTTGCACAGTGCCAAAAGGCCCGACCTGGCCTCTGAGGTGCATCTCTGTGGACTTACAGGCTTCAGGAGGAACAAAGCTGAAATGGTTTTGTGCCTGGAAAATGGGGGGACCCACATACGAGGTGGAAAAGGCCAAGGGGAACCAAGTAATTTCTCAGAAGACACCTTCAGGATAGGCAATTTCTATCATTAACCACTTAGAGCAACGCCAGTCTCCTGTTCCAGATGGGAATTAGGTGGGCACCCATCACCATGTCTTTCTGTGCCTTTAGTGGGAGGTGTCTGGACTTTGTTGGCACAGTTTGCTGAACAGGTTGAGTTTGGTCTTCTTGTTGGAGATGCTTCCCAGGCCAGGCCGTGCTTGTGTCTTCCAAAGACATGTCCTCCACGGGCTCAGTTTCCTCCAAAGGGGACAACCCAACCTGCCCAAAGTACCTTGCAGGGCACTGAGACGTTCCACGGAAGCGCCAGGCAGATCCCATCAAAATACTGATTGGAAAGAGGTCATCGAGGCAGGGAGGATCTCCCAGAAAAGAAGTCCTTGTGGTGACCCCAAGCTCCCACAAACCCACTGGAGAAGTGGTCTGAAGGTGAGCCCAACCTGCGCCTTTATCAGAGCCAGGGCAAAACCAGCCTAATGAGAAATTCAGACGCTTCATCACATCCTTAATCCCGGGGTTTTTTTGGTCAAGAGAAGGCCACCAGAAAGAACCAGGGCTAAAAGGGCAGCCTGGGGGAAATAATCCGGCCGTTATTGGCTGCTGGTTATTGAAAGGGACTTTCAGAGGAGTCAAGACGCAAAAAAATGACTCAAAGAAGATACTCTGCTGCGCCATGGACTGAATGAAGGTTTTGGGTTTTCCCCCGAGACGTCCCCACCCTAAACATCACCAGTTTAGGAAGAAATCAGGCGCTTTTTCAGGATATTTGCCCAAGTCGAATGTGGCACCTCCGCTTTCAGCGACCAAAGATTTCTCTTCGCTCCTTTAGGAGGAAAGCTGCGGTCAATGAGGTTGTATTTTTTTTTTTGTCACCTGCCGGGTGCCTACGGTTTTGGCACAGATCAAGCACATTTGTGCCCTAATTTTAGCAAACGGGGTTGACTAAAGGACTGCGAGACCCTTGTTTTCACGTACATCTTATTTTAAGCTCCGCGCTGCGGTTATTTTTATCTGGTGACCGCTTCTCCACATCCTACTGATGTGCCAAAATTTTGCAGTGATAACAGCCCGTGTTTCGGGTTATTTTTATAAAAATATATCTGTGTTTTCCTCCAGGCTGGCCACGGCTTGTAGGGCTCATAACAACATGTTTTCAATCCTCGAGCTTTAAAGCAAGAATCCCTGCACAGCCTGATTTCTTAAAAAAAAAAAAAAAAAAACGAAAGAAAACACAGCAAAAAAGTATAACTCCTCCCTAAATGCTTAGGGAAGGGGCGATATGATTTGAGTGTACCAGAAAAGAGCAGAAATTCCCCCAGATGAAGTCCCGCTGAGGTCACGGCTCACCACATCCTGCGCGATCGGTGTATATATTTGCACAATTAATGTATATAATTGAATAATTAATATAAAGCGAAGCAGCCTTACCGTTTGGGGGGTGCTCGGGGAGCCGCTGCCCTGCAAGCGTCCTCCCGCTGCCCCGAAAACAAGATTTTCTGGGTAAGGATCACAACCTGGGAAGGCAAAGGAGGAAATATTTGAATATAGAAAGAAAACGGTGAAACGAGAAGGCGAAATATTAAGCAGGGGATGAAGCTTTCTGCTCCACGGAAGGTCTTTCAGCAGCGTCAGCAAAGCCGTGGTGGGCAGGTCTGCTCTTAATGCACTTTTTTTGTTGGCAGGGTAGGGGGGGAAATAGGAGGAATCGAGGAAAACTGCGGTGGGAATATCCCCTCGGAGGTGAAAGCGGGGCTGACGGCTGAGCTAGATCCCAGGGTTTTGCCCGGGAAGGTTCGAACAGCTCCAAGGAAGGACAAGAAATAAATCAGGTTTTTAAAGGTCGAACCCAGATGTGTCCAGAAAACGATGGTGGGCTCGTTGACGGTGCGTCCACAAAGGATGAAGGGCGACACGATCCCGGCCCGGCCTTTTCGGCTCCCGGCGGGTGGCGAATCCCTGGCACGGGCTCTCACTGAGGGTTAGCGGTACAATCCGGGTCTGAAAAGGAGAAAAAAGGGAAAAAGCAATGAAAGAGCCTCGCTGTTGGCTGTGCCCCCATTTCGCGCTGGCTGTCGCCATCCCCCTGGTTAATTATAATCTTCGCTTGAGTGTAAATGTGCTTTTACACTCCGGCTCAGACGGCACGAACTAGGAAAGAGCCATTCACTCAAAACCAGGGGAGCTCCCAGCCGTTATTTAACAAGAAGTCCGCACAGACGTTAGAGACGGTGCTGCATCTACCAAGGCTCTGGCCTGTACGGAAGCGGAGGTTGGGATTTCTAGACCCACCCAAGCAGATCCAGTGGAAAAATGAAGATGGGCTGAGCAAGGACCAGCACGGCCACGGGGGCGTTTTGTGTTCGACTTCAAAAAAAGGAATAAAAGAGAGAAAATCCCCCAGATCTCTGAATATACATTAGCTCTAGCGAGCCCCTCGGATCTCCAATATAAGTCTAACAAATGTCCCTTGATATACATCACCTCCAGATATTACCTCTATGTTAGGTGATAAACATCACCTGAGATCTCCGACATATGGCTGATATATCTTCCTTGATATATATCACCGGGTAGGTAGAGAGCTCCTCAGATCTCCGATATATGTCTGATATACGTCCCTTGATACACAAAATCTCTGTGGAGCTCCTCAGATCTTCAGTATACATCTGATGTACCTACCTCGAGATAAATCGCCTCTAGACAGCTCCTCACCAATATACATCTGACATACATCTCTGATATATGTCACCTGCCTGGAGCTCCTCAAATCTCCATTACACAGCACATACATCTAACATGATAGACATCACCTCTAGAAAGCCCCTCAGATCTCCGATATATATCTGATATATGTCCCTTGATACACATCACCTCTAGAGAGCTCCGCAGATCTTCAATATACATCTGATATATCCACCTTGATGTATATAACCTGGTACAGAGCTCCTCAGATTGCTGATACACGTCTAGTAAATACATACATATGTATATACACCTTGATCTGCTGAGCTGCTCAGATTCGAATGTATATCTGATATATGCACCTCTAGATACACCTCCGGAGAGCTCCTCAGATCCCCAATACACATCCAACGGATCTACCATGATGTACACCACCTCCAGAGAGCTCCTCAGATCCCCAATGCACATCCAATGGATCTACCATGATGTACACCACCTCCAGAGAGCTCCTCAGATCCCCAATGCACATCCAATGGATCTACCATGACGTACACCACCTCCAGAGAGCTCCTCAGATCCCCAACATACATCTGATGGATCTACCCTGATGTACACCACCTCCGGAGAGCTCCTTAGATCTCCAAGGCATATCTGATATATCTACCATGATTCACATCGCCTCCAGAGAGCTCCTCAGATCTCCAATACATATCTATCTACCGTGACACACACCATCTCCAGAGGGCTCCTCAGATCTCCAAGGCATATCTGATATATCTACCATGATGTACACCACCTCCAGAGAGCTCCTCAGATCCCCAACATACATCTGATGGATCTACCATGATGTACACCACCTCCAGAGAGCTCCTCAGATCCCCAACATACATCTGATGGATCTACCATGATGTACACCACCTCTGGAGAGCTCCTCACATCCCCAATAAACATCTGATGGATCTACCATGATGTACACCACCTCCGGAGAGCTCCTCAGATCCCCATTATGCATCTGACGTATCTACCATGATGTACACTGCCTCCAGGGATCCCCTCAGATCCCCAATATATATCTGATATGTCTACCATGACACACACCATCTCCAGAGAGCTCCTCAGATCTCCAAGGCACACCTGAGGGTTGCATCTCTGCTGTATGCCAGCTGCAGAGAGCTATGCCTTCCATGGTGAGGCTGTATGGGAGATCCCTGAGAACCATTTCCCCTGGTTTTAATTCCTTCCCAAACTCCTTGCTATAACAACACTCCCATTTTTGTGCCCTCACAGCCCATATCCACCATTGCAGCCAGGAGCACGGGTCCAAAAGACAGAGGTATATTGGGAAGCCTGCATAGGAAGTGCCATTTCTGGAAACCTAGGCACCACCGAAGCCATTGACCAAGGAGAGATATGGAAGCAACTGGGTGATTTCAAGGCAAAACGGGGCAGAAACCTCCAAACATGGAAAATTTGGCGAAAGGGGCGAAAGGTCAGGATGCCCCTTGACATCCTGGGCAAGTGTAGGTCCTGCTGAGAGGCTTAGAGACCTAATCTGGGTTATGCTAAAGGCTCAGAAGGGGTTTGAGTCCAAAACTCTTCCACAGCTGAAATATCCTTACAGATATTCATGACAAGGAATAAAACAGCAACCTACGGGCTCGTGCCTTGGAAGAGCACGCACAGGCCGATACCAAAAACGCGCTGAGGACCGAGGACTTGCTTTGCACTGGATTTGTTCTGACAACATGACGAAAAGCTCATGTTTTGCAGCAGTCCTTCATCCCTGCAAAAACTTTTCTCCGTCTTGTGGGAGAGACTTTTGTCATCTGGGCTCGCCATGTGAACGAAGCATGAGGAGTGGTGGAAAAGGAGCAGATGAATAAGGCTCTGCTGGTGCTAAAAGAGGTCTGGTAGACTGATTTTTCACCCTTGGAGGTGATCAGGGCTGAGGTCTTGGATGCTGTATGCAGGTAGGACAAAAATACGAGCTTGCGCAGCTTCTGCAACAAAGATGCCGTTTTCGTCCCCGTCACGGAGACCACCAAGAGGCAACCCCACCAGGGACATCTCCCTGAACACCTTTGCAGAGGGAGAGAAGTCTTTTTGAGCTGGAGCACACTTTTAGTGACTTCAAAAGGCATCCTTTGAAGTTTAGCGGGGGTCTTTGAAGTCCTCCCAACGCAAAAGGGAATGGAGGAGATGCCTCCTTCAAGATGCTCCACTGTGGACGACGCAAGCCAGCAAGATACATGGTGTCCTGGGCACTCAAGGCTGTAGGGAGTAGCTGCCCGAGGGTCATAAATGAGACACCATTTATGACAAACCATCAATCGCCCAAAATGCCCTCAGTCCTGATCAACATTGACCCGAACAACATCCAACAGCGGAGACGGGAACCCAGCATCCTGGGACCTCAGGCTGTGCCCAGGTCGCAAAGAGCCAAGGGCGTCCCTGTCAATAAATATTTAATTAGGTGTACGGGAATGCTAATCAAGCTGACATCTAGAAAAAAACTCTAGGATTTTCAAGCAAGAAGGCTTTTCCCGTGGTGCCGCCTTGTTTCCAGTGTGAGCAGATCGTGATGCTCCCAACCTCATCACATCAAGGCTGTTTAATTGCGACTATGATTTTTTTTTTTCTAAATTTAACGCCAGCCCCTCTGACTTAAACGGAAACAACGAATGGTGAAATCCCTAAAAACGCTGCTGGGTTTTGCTCAATTATTTTTACACCCTGCATTTACGCTCGCGGGCAGCCCGCCGCAAGCTGTAGCGGCCCCAAACTCTACACCCAAGGGGAGAACCGAAGAAACCCTGCACATGTGGAAAATAGTAAAAATGCAGAAATCAAAGCTCAAATTTCAGTTGAACTCTTCCAGGAGCTCCAAGGGGCGATGGCGGCTCTCCGAGCGCTTTGCCAACACCCGCTGCCATCTGCCATGAGGACCACGGCAATAAAAACCTTGAGTTTTTGGGGGTTTTTCCCCTCCATGGTGCGATTTCCAGCCTCTGAGCAAAGGCTGGGGCTGGATTTTGGGGATGCTTGAAAGTGCAAAGAGCAATGCGGTATTTTCAGCCTTCCACCTCCTCAGTCCCGCAAGTTAAACCTGGTGCTGCACTAACCCCATCCCTGCTCAAAAAGAGTGAAAAGATTTAAGAAGTTCCCTTCCACCTGCAATATTGCCGTTATTTCTGCAAAAGGCAAAGCAGTTTCACCCCAAAACACGGACTGGGAGAGAACGCGTCCGTCGGCGGAGCCCCACTACAGGCGATTTGCGTTATCCGAAGCGGGTACGTATGGAAATATTGGACATCCCCACACACACACCCCCACACCCCCCTGCCCCCGGACGCCCACATGTGCACACATCTGGGCCCAGGGAACAAAAGCGGCCTCGCTACGCCGCGCCGATAAATAATGGAAAGTCAAAGTGCCCCGCAGAAGCGGCACCATACTGTTCGGCCTCGGGCGAGACAGAGGAAAATTCGGTACCCATGAGGTCTGGAACAGTGGGATTAATAACACATCAATTTTAATGCAGGGTGGGTTGCGGTTGGTGTTTCCCCCCCCCACCACCACCTTTTCCTTCTTTTTTTTTTTTTT
>VXBH01008273.1:0-47071 GCA_013400035.1 Rynchops niger | reverse complement strand
CTCAGCAATTCTACGATTCTATGTTTTTCCTGGAAAGTCAACATTTGGAAACCAGATCTTGCTAGGGAGAAATTTACATTAGGGTATTCTAGGGAAAGACTGATTTTAATTGATGAAATGATCGCCTTCTAACTACACACATTACATGCAAGTACGAATATATAATTTTCATATTTTGTATCGTATGAGTTGCTCAGCTTAGTATATACTAAACATATGTATAAGGCTAATATATTTGTAGAGAGTTAAGTGTACTTATGATGTGAAGTACCAATAGACACTTTACAGTATTTACAGAACGGAGTTGGTAGTGATTTAAAAAAAAAAAAAATGCCTCTCTTGAAGCTTGCTGGCAAAGAGGTCTTTTTCTGCAGTCATTCTAAAGTAGCATGAAGTGGCTTTCCACTCTGAATTTCCTAAAATTTATGTGTGAAAGCCCACTGATGGTTGCCAAATACTGCTAGTGTATTTACTGCAAGCTAAGGAAAAGAAAAAGAGAAAACTTCAGAGTTGACTGTTACCCCCTCCCTTTTCTTTTTTTATATATATGTCATAACATGGGCCAGTAGAAAGGGATCAGTGTACTTATGATGTTCAATCCCCGTCTGCTCAAGGAGGGCCACCTGGAGCCAGTTGCCCACAACCATGTCCAGACAGCTTTTTAGCATCTCAACAGTCTCTCTGAGCAACTCCTTTGTCACCTTCACAGTGCAAAAATGTTTTCTTATGTTCAGACAAACCTTTCTGCGTTTCAGTGTGTGCCCATTGCCTCTGGTCCTATCACTGTGCACCACTGAAAAGAGCCTGGCTCCATCTTCTTTGCATGCTCCTTTCAGGTACTTATATGCATTAACAAGATCTACCCTGAGCCTTCTCTTCTCCAGGCTGAACAGTCTCAGTTCTCTCAGCCTTTGATTACAGGAGTCATCTCCAGTTCCTTAGTCAACTTTGTGGCCCTTTGCTGAACTCTCCAGTACGTCCAGACCTCACGTATACTGGGGAACCCACAACGGGACATAGCACTTCAGATGTAGTCTCACCATTGCTGAAGAGAGTGAGAGGATCCTCAACCACCTCCCTTGGTCTGCTTGCAACACTCCTCCTAATGCAGCCCAGGATATTATTAACCTTCTTTGCCACAAGGGCACATTGCTGGCCAATTCTGAACTTTGTGTCCACCAGGACCCCCAGGTCCTTTTCTCTAGAGTTGCTTTCCAGACAGATGCCACCCTGCAGATACCAGGGAGTAGGGCTGATCCTCCCCCCAGGTGCAGGACTTTGCACTTTCCCTTCTTGAACTTCGTGATGTTTCTGTCAGCCTGTTTTGGTCCCTCTTGATGGCAGCATGATCCTCTGACCTATCAACCACTCCTCCTAGTTTTGTGTCATCAGCAAACTTGCTGAGGTTGCACTCTGCCCCATCATTTAGATTATTAATGAAGATGTTAAACTGGACTGGAGTCAGTATTGACCCCTGGGGTACACGACTAGTTACTAGCCTCCAATTAGACTTTGCACCATTCATCACTACGCCCTGTTCCGCAAGTTTTATATTGACCTTACTGTCTGCTCACCTGGTCCATACTTCATCAGCTTCTCTATGAGGACATAAGGGGAGACAGTGTTGAAAGCCTTACTGAAACAGTATCTACTGCCTCCCATCTACCAAGCCAGTCATTGTCCTCCCCTCATCTACCAAGCCAGTCATTTCATCACAGAAAGTTATCAGGTTGGTGGATCCATGCTGGCTACTCCTGATCACTTTCTTGCCTTTAATGTGCCTGGTAATGGTTTCCAGGATTAGCTGCTCCATCACCTTTCACCCTTCTTAGGGATCGAGGTGAGGCTGATCAGCCCGGAGCTCCCCAGATACTCCCCTCTTGTCCTTTTGAAGACAGGAGTGACACTGGCTTTCCTCCAGTCTTCATGCACTTCTCCCAGTCTCCACGATCAGTCAAATATTATCGAGAGCCTTGTCACAGTAATATCAGACAGCTCCCTCAGCACTCATGGGTGCATCCCATCAGTGCCCAGAGCCTTATATATGTCTGGTTTACTTAAGTACTCTCTGACCTAAACTTCTTCCACCAAATGTACATCTTCACTGCTCCAGACTTTCCCTTGGGTTCTACAATTCTTGAAGATCTTTGCTAATAGATGGAGGTGAAGAAGGCCTTCAGTACCTCAGTCTTTTCCATATCCTGTGTCACCAGAGCCCCTGTCCCATTCAGCAGTGAGCCCACATTTTCCCTAGTCATCCTTCTGCTACCGACGTACTTCTTGTTGCCTTTGACATCCCTAACCAGATTCAACTCCGGGCAGGCTGTGACTTTCCTAATCACATCTCTGCATGTTCAGACACCGCCTCTATATTTCTCCCAGGTTACCTGTCCCTGCTTTTGCATACTTCCTAAAAAGGAAGTTTGAGATTTTTTTTATGAGCTCCTTGTTCATGCATACAGGGCTGCTGGCATTTTTGTCTGAGTTCCTACTTAGATGGACAACTCTTGATCTCTGAGGAGGTGATCCTTGAATATCAACCAGCTTTCCTGCACCCCTCCAGGGCCTTTGGCTCTTCCAAGCAGATCCCTGAAGGGGCGAGAGTCTGCTCTCCTGAAGTCCAGGGCAATGATCTTCCTTTCTAACACTTAAACAAGGCTCTCAAAGAAAGCTGGCACTAATATCAGTAACAGACTGAATAAGAAATAAATTACACTAGTTTCTGCCAGGGACCATATAGCTTAAAGGAGACACAAGCTAAACCGGAACATACAAACATGTTGAACTTTTTTTATTACAAAAGTATTATCTTGATAGTCTTCAAAAAAACTCTCTGACCCCAAATCATGAAATATCTAAAAAATTATAGAATTCAGATAGTAAAATTAATGTACTATATTAAATCTTATTCTTCAGTTAGACTGACATTAATCCAGAATGAGCTTATTGGCAATATATGAAGAACACTTACTAAATACAGCACTATCTTTCAATTCAAACACTTAGTCATGTTTGTTTCTTATTATTAGCTTACTAGCTAATTTAATGAAGTTGTATTTATAGCTAAAACATATAGGTTAGCATTAGTTGGACACTTTTTTTTTTAGATCTTCTTGATTCTTGTTCTCGGTGAATAAACATAGAAATTCCAAGTGCAATATTCCTGGGGGGTTTTTTTTTTTTTTTTTTTTAAAAAGAGTAGGTCCTTATAACCAATATAGAAATAAAGCACATTGGTAATAAGGTACTTGCATTATAACCTAAAATTGTTGATTGGTCTACTGTTTAATTTACTACTAACTAGTTTTCCTTCAGACATCCGTTCATCTCCTCCCTCCTTTCTTTCCCCCTACTCTCTCTGAACCTCACAACTTTGGAATGACTTTCATATGTTTAAAAAAAAAAAAAAAACAAAACAAACAAACAAACAAAAAAAAAACAGAAAAGGAAAGACATTCCCACTCTCTCCCATTTTGAAAACATAATTAAATGGTTGGGTTTTTTTTTCCCTGAAAGATCATGTGCTTCATTACTATGTCCAGATATATGTTAATACTGGATTCAGACATCATTCCCTACCCCTTGACTATTTACATCTTGAAGAGTATTTTACAATATATTTTTTTGGTATTGATAGTATGTAACAAACAACTTGTTTCCTTCCCTCCTTCCCAAATACTCTCTGGGTAGAAGCTTTTATCAGTTTTCAGAATCGCCACTTTAAAAGTCTCTAAGAGATTAAACACAGGAGAAGATCAAATATCTGTCTTGACTTGCATCACCACAGCATTTGATGTCAAAGAACAAATGGAGGTCTTTGGTTTAGTAACAGTATCAAAAACTACCAGAGTATAGAAATTACCTATCCCATTCTATTCTATGAACGGTCTAACAAAGTCTTTATACACACCTTTGCAAACACCTGTTTTACAAGTTTTAATTGGGTTTTATTTAGTCCACCACAAGAAAACTTGCTTCCTACACGTCCTGAGTCACAGTAAGTATCAAAACCTTTCTATGAATCACTACCTTCTCTACTAAAAGAAATTATACCTACTGTCTCGGGGTCGGGGCATAATAACAGAATCTAAAAAGGAGACAAACACACAGAGCTCTCAAGCACACAAAAAATTCTCTACCAAAACTAAACACCCTCCTTGCACAAAACAGACATTCCATATATCTAGCGTAATCCTTAATAAACCACCAACACGAAGGGGGGCATACCATCCCAGCTACCTTTTAGTAGGTAGTTTTTTAATCTAGCCTTTTAGATTAGGGCTAGACAGCCTTTTAATCAGTGGTGGATTCATAATGAATCTGAAGGCCCACTACCTAAGAAATTAAACTTTTTAAAAATAAATTCAGAGGATGATATTTTATATGCTTGTACTGCTGTACTAAGAGTTCTAAGGGCAACTATGAGGGACTTAAGCATGAGCTGATTCAGATACACTTAATTCCCCACTACTGCTTCACAGTTTTCAACACTTCTAACAAAAGTAAAGGATACTTTGCCACTCATGCAGAGAGTTGTCTAATTTTAATTATTTATTTGTATCAACATTAGAAGTTTCACTAAAGCTTTAATGGGAACTGATTTTCTTCATTTGGTGAAAATGATGATCTCAACACAAAAAAAACCCACAAGTTCGAATCAAGGCAGGCCTAGAAGTTAAAAGGACTTACAACTAGAGGCAAAACTCTAAGCAAAGAGTTATTTCAGCTGCTGTGGCCCCAGATTAATGCAATTTCATTATGCTCTGTAGTCAGTAAACACACTTAATCCTTACTTTAAAAACTGCAAATATATATACGTAACATTTTTTAAAAAAAAATATATATACACACACACACATATATGAATTGTCACTTATAAAAAAAAATACCAAACATGCCACCTCTGTCAGCCTCCCAGAATACAACACAGATTGGTAGCCAAGAAAGAGGATGTAAACATAAAGTCCTTGCAAAACCTTCACAGACAATAGCTTTAAATGTATTCCCCTTTCCAATTCACTGACTCTATCAAATACTTAACATTACGGAGAACACTAAGTATCACGGCAATTACAGCATAAATACATAAGCTATTAAAATATACAGACTTTTTTAAAATAAAAAAGAATGCTGCTTTCTGAAGTGTATGTTTGCACAGGCAGACACAAACTTCTCACAACTTTTCTCACAGCTGGCAACAAAAGTCATACCTGACTTAGCCAAAAGAAGACAAATTATTCCCAAAACTTTACTGCAGTGTATAGCATAGCAAAATATTGGAAGGACTTTCTTTTTCCCCCAGAAAACTGGAATGAGTTTGAACTAGTCTATTCATGGTGTAATCCCTCATGCACAGCACTGTCTTTTCTCCACATACATCACTACAGATACAAGTGGTGAGCTGTCCAAAGAGAGGGTTTGTGGAAAATGTAACTTTTTAACTCCAAAAAAGTATTTTTACTATTAGCTAGTGCTAGAGCACTAGCAACCACAGTAGGTGTTCCAAAACTGACACGATCATCTATTTCCATAGTAAATTCCAGAAGAATTAAAATAAAAGTGTCAAATCCCTCCAATACTCTTGATTATGTGCCCTACTGGTCTACTCCCTTTCTATGGAAAAAAATGAAAAAAAAACCCTGTTTAATGAATTATTTATATATCCTACTGGTGTGAAGCTATCCCTCTAACGCCAGAGCAAGTAACTGAAATTGATGACTTCATATACTATGAACAAGCTTAAAAAAATAATTCAGAGGAGTGAACTGTTATCCCTTTAGTAGTTTATTTACTACTCTAATTCATGTCCCAACAATGACACTTTCAGCTGTTTTCCTACCAATCACTTCGTTAGATAAGCTAGTGATGATGGACATCCAGAAGGTGAAAAACAAACCGCCGATGAGTAGAAACTGAAGTGTAGAGGAAAAAGTTTGGCGAAGAAAACACTGATAAAACAGATCTTCCTAAAGAATAAAAATAGTATCAGCCTTAAAGTGAAAAACTTTATCATCAATGGTTGATGAACTGCATATTAATAACAGCTCCAAAGAAGTTAGATGAGAATTCACTAACTTCCAGTAAAATCAAACAAATAGCTAAATATTTTGGAATTAGATAGCCAGTTTGTAGTAAAATACTTCATCTCTGACCTTGGCGAACACTTTCTTCCCACTGATGGGTGTAAGATGATAGAAGAAAATAGATTTAGGGACTGAAAGTATTACACAGTGCTGTGGTTTTCAGTATGGACTATATCGTAAGTGGAATTCGTCCTTCTGCCAAAATGCATTGACAATTCAGCCTAAATCTTCATTAATTTTGTGGCAAACTAACAGTTTGTTACTTACAGGCTGGACAAAACCGGATTAACAGAAAGTGGAAAGGAGCCACTGCCCACTTTAGCAGGCAGCGCCTACAGGAAACCTTGTCACCTTATAGGAGGCAGTCACAGGAAAGACTTTTGGAGGTCTATAAATCGTTCACTCTCTCAACTGACATAAAATATCCCTCTGCCAGAATATCATGCCCTTTCCTCTCTACAGAGCACATTACCATGCTCTGCTCTTTCTTACCTTACACCCCGGGCCTAGCTGTAAAACTTGCAGTCTCTTTGCGTGCCGGGGAGACAGAACGTCAGTAGGACTCACGAAACTGCCCAGAGAGAGCGTGAGGAATTTTATAAAAACACAAGTTTTTATGAAGAGGGAGGGCCTGGAGGAGCGCCCGGGGCTGACTCAGCGAGGCTATCCCACTGAGGCTGTCCCGCCGGCCTTGCAGCCCCCCCGCCGCCCCCCGGCCGGTCGCCCCGAGCCTGCCGGGCCGCGGGAGCTACCAGGCCGGGCTCAGCCGAGGGCAGCGGCCCCGGCAGCAGCCCCTGCACGGCACCGGCGCCGCCCGCCGCAGCCCCGCACGCCAGGGAGATCGGCGGCACCCCGGCCTCCTCCCGCCCCGACTGACCTGTGCCGCCGCCGGGCCCAGGCCGCGGGGGCTCGACAGGGCTACGGATGCGACGGGCTCGGCCTTGAGCCTCTCAGTGAAGGCCTGCGCGGACGGAGCCTCCACGGGCCGCCCCGAGGGCTCTCCCCTCGACCGCCCGGCTGCCAACCCCGGCCCGCCGGCACCGGCCCGCCGGCAGGCCCCGCCGAGTCATAGAGCCAGCGCCCGCCGCCTAGAGCGGCTGCGGCACGGACTATAGATACGGCAGGTAACCGCCTAGAGTGGCTTTGCAGGAAGTACTCTGGGAGATCGAGCTGACGTGCTAGAAGAGCTCCCGGGATGGCAGCCGTGCCAGGGTGAACGGCGGGGCGGTTTGACTGACAGGCCGCAGAGCAAATCAGTGGCTCGGGTTGAGGATGAGGAGCCAATAGGAGAGACAAGAGGAGGGACGGCTCTAGGGCCGCGTGTGAGGGAGCGGGCTGAGGCAGGGTGGCGGCCGCCGGGCGTTTCCCAGGCCTTGTGAGCGGTCGCTCGTCCCGCTGAAAGCGGAGCTGAGGTTTCGTCGTCTTTAACTCGCCAGCAGCGGCCTCTGGGCGCTCGCGTGGTGGTGGAGGGGCTCCCTGCTTGGGGTGGGGTGGTCACCGAGGATGGTGGTGAGGAGGTGAGGCCAAGCAAGTTGGAGTCGAGGGCAACCTGGGGTGCAGTCGCGGCCCGCGGGGGACGAAGGGCTTATGTAGCATTTACGGACAGAATTCACAGGGTTGTGAGAAAAGAAACAGAGCAGGCTAAGGAGGAGATGTGTCAACAGCCTGTAAGTACTGCAGGCAGGTATTTCTCCAGCAGCTTTTGCACGGGTGCTGCTTGATGTGGGGTTGACCAGTTGGTCACTGGCATTAGTGACAGCCAGGTCCTTCCTCATGGGTCCCAAAGTATTCTACGCAACTCAGAAGGTATTATTTGAACGTATTACATGCTTAGTTGAGGAAAACTGCATTGTAAAGTTGTTGATTGTGATTCTAGAAAGCAAATTAAGGGGAATGGTCCAAAATGTGACTGTATGAACAGGTTGAGAGGAATCTATGTTATTTGTTAAACATAAAAATTAAAAAACGCTCAATGATTTACTTAGTTCCAAACAGTAACTATATTTATTTTTGGCATATTCATGAATAGAGATTCACAGGTGACATTGAGGGTCCCAGTTCTTCAGATACCATGCAGAGGTTATCTGTGCTAAGGAGGCTGTGGGGGGATTCTGTGGGCATGTATTGTAGGATTCTAAACAATCTTTTTCTAACAGATAAGAAATTACATAACATTCTGGACTACTTGTGTCACAAAACAGTATACAGCCCTTTATGAATATTATGATATCGACAGAACAGTTTTACTGAACATTTACATGCCATTTTTTCACAATGGCATATTCAAAACATGCCTAACTTAAAAATTAGTAATTCCTCTTTTAGAGGAATTCTTTTTGAAGTGAATAAGGCTAATTCATGTGGCTGATTTCACAAAACAGGAATTAGGTCTTTTTATATGAAAACTGCATTTTAAGCAAAATGAGGTAACTTTATCTTTTGAGCTAGCAAGCTCTTTTGTTTCACAGAAAGACATCATAGTGGAAAGCTTATGACCACTGATAAAGGAAAAACAATCAGTCCCAAATGTTTAGATAGTCTACCTATGCACCAAGGTATTTGAGGTGATTTTTGCTTTGTTTTTGAATAAAAAGATGCAATCATTTATTTCTGCTGAGGAGTAATTAATTTAACTGAACTGTGGAATTAGTCTTCTATTTAATATCATTTATTTATCATTGCATATTTGAACTAGAAGCAAAGAAAAATGCTTCCTTGTGCAGGGCACTATAAAGAGCTCTATCAGTGTTTAAAAACCTTGTGGAATGAGACCCTATGACATGGGCATACCAGATAAAGGCAACAGAGGACCTGGAACTCAAGACTGAAGCAATGTGCAATTTCCTGGTGGGGCTAATATTGTTGTGACTGTCTCTGGGACCCATGCTTTCTAGGTGAGAGGTTGTTTTCCAGCTTCTTACCTGTATTTTGACCTGACACTCCAGATGCAGCTTATCAGCCATGTCTGTCACGTGAGGTCTCTTAACAAAAGCTTGCAATGCTAAGTTGTCAGTGCTTGGAATACTTTCAGACCCTGTAACAGGAAGTTTTATTGGTGAGTGTTGAACAAGTCTCACATGCAGAGTAAGAGTTTTGACACAAGTTCTGGAAGATGAGTTTCGGAATAGTTCACGAGTAACTTTTGGTGAAGCCACCTTTCCTCATTCACTCCAGTTCCTGAAAGAAACAGTAAACAAATAGGGGTAGTTAATATCTGAAGTTTGTCCTTATTTCTGTACTCATCTGACACTTGCTGTTCCTTCTGCTCTGTTCATGTGGAGATCATCTGGCCCCCATGCTGCTGAGAAATCTCCCTCTCCTCCAGAACTCAATGTGGACAAAGATAGCAAATTCATTGCTGATCAGATTGGTTTTACAGACCGGATAACCTTAGCTTTTTCTAAGTCGGAAAAGAACATGCTTGCTTAAACTATACTACAGTGGTGAAAAGGGGAATTTTCAGATATGAAGAATGAGATGGGCAGCACACTAAGGTTACCTTTCCCTTTGAAAAACTTTCAACACCCCTTGCTCCCTGCAAGCAATGCTTGAATTGTTGTGGTTTGCTGGTGATTCAGTAATCAAAATCTTATTTGTAGTGTCTTTGTAGCAGACTGCACAGATTAGGAATTTAGTCACTGCAGTTAATGTTCTTCCTGAAGCGGAAAACCACAACTAAGGGACTGAAATATGAAGAGCGGGGGATGGAAGAAAAATTAAAAGCCAGAGCATACCTTTGTCCAAGGTTTTCATTCGTGTCTAACCTGCCCTGTCATTTCTGTCCTTCTAATTCTTTCAGGAGATGATAGAAAAATGTCCTCTCTGACTGCAGAAAAGCACTCGCACATTTCTGTGCCACTGCTTGAAACGTGGTGATGCTTTAAAAGCAGGCATTTTCTATGGCCTTAGCTGCTCACAGGTCTGTCCTAAACCCAAAGTAGCCACTGTGCATACCTAGTAAGTACTGTTCATAAACATTTTTATAATGTTTGACCTTAAGAGTGACCTGAAGATTAATGGATATGTTGTATCAGTTTTAATGGGTCTCTTCTCCCTTGGATGCACACATGTGACTCCCATTAGCCGTAATGGGAGTTATATGTGTGCCTAGAGGTTAGACAAGATCTCTAAAGGTGCTGTTATGCACTGTTGTATTAACGATCTCATAATTGCTGAGGTGCTGCACCTTTGCATTGAAAGCAAACTAATTAAATCACTGTAGTGTAAGTTGGTTGTACTAGCATACCCGGCACGTATGTGTGTTTTCCTGAGAGTCCCTCAGTACACAGAGGTAGAGGCTAAATCAAATGTGGAATTTAAATTTTAACTGTGACTTGGGTTCCTTTTGAATTTTTTTTTTAATTCAAAATGATTTCACTAATTTGATTCCTAAAAGATGATTGTTTATGCCAATACAGAGGAAGAAGCTGTATGTGCTCTTTTATCATTAAAGTGTGTATTGTGAAAAGGAACCGATTCTTATTTTTGATGTTCCAAATCATGCACTTTGAAAAAGGCAGTTAGGTCTACAGGATTAACGTGAAGCTTGATGCTGAATTTTAATTATGGCTTTGTTACTCATTTCTTCCAAGTGCCTTTAGACAAAGCACTTCACCTTTCTTTGATTTCCCGGTATGTAAAATACCTGCTTGCTTCTTAGTGTTGTAGACATAAATTAATATCTGTTCTGCGCTTTGAAATTTTAAGATTGGTACATCCAACTGTATTCTGCTGGCATAATCATGACAGCACAGGAGGATGAAAAAAATCATAGTATCTACCTGATACAGCCAACAGAAGCCCTGGTGAAGGTGCAGATGCATTGAGAGAACTGATTCTGTTCCATAGTTTATGATGTGTAAGGCAATGCACTCATATCTTTGGTGTGATTTTGGTGGAAGAGATTGTACATGATGTCTTCTTTCTATCTTCTTTGAAGATAGAAATTGGGGAAAAAAGGAATCTTACATTCTGGAAGAAAAGAAAGGTTTATGTCGTAACCTCCACATTTAAAGTTTGTTAGTTGTTTTTGTGTTGTTTTTTTTTGTTTTTTTTTTTTTTTTTCCCCTTTTGCCAGATTAAGGTATTATATAAGTGCAATAGTTTTGCTATTTGTGAAGTAACAGAAAGATCTTGCATCTCTTCTGGTTTTGTTTGTTTGTTTTTAATTAATTATTTTATTTTGCCCTTATGTGTTTTTTAGTTTCTATTAGAAAGCAGCAAATTTCCACTGAGACTGTGATGGTAATGTCTTTAGCACTGTAATTTAAAATACCTGCTAAAATCTTGTGAATGGTTTTGTAAATATACTTCCTTACGTTTGACTCCAGTGTATAAAATATATGGTATAGTTTGATCAAAATTTTCTTCCTCAGGTGATTTTTCAAATACTAATTTCCTTGGATTTTTAGTAATTTGTGATTATTTCTCCATTACTTTTTCCTTCTAAAGAAGAAATAGTTATTCTGATCAGTGTTTTATTAAGGCTATGTAGAACATTGTTAAAGAAAGCTGACAAAACAAAATTTGGCTCATTTCAGTTTTTATATGTATATTTACCCATAAAAAAGAAGGAACGGGTTTATTTTGTAGCTCTGGTAAACTGCATACCTTTAATTTCCAAGTTTTTAGGTGTGTTTCTATGTACTTGAGGTTCTTTGTCTGAAATTTTGCTTTGATGGCATACTATAAAATCCCAGAGACAGGGATTGTGTCCTATGTATTTTTACAGTGTCAAGCACCTGCCCTTCATGAAGGAAGCTTATACTGGGGAAAAAAAAATAAATCTATTCTTCCTATTATTTATAGACCAGTTTTCTAAGCAGAATAAGCAACATCTTCAAAAGAATTTAGATTTTTTTTTTTCTTTTTCCAGCATAACTATGCTTATATTATATTTGACAGTATTATATTTGACTGAGAGTGAGCAATTTATTCTATCCCCCCATATTGTAAGGGCAATTGAATGCTGGAGCAGATTGCCCAGATGAGTTGTGGAGTCTCCATCCCTGGAGATAGTAAAAACTCAAATGGACACAGCTCTTAACAACCTGCTTTGAGTGGGGGGTTGGACGGGAAGACCCCCAGAATTCCATTCCAACCTCAACCATTCTGTGATTATGTAATTTAGGTAGTTACCTTGTCGAGACTTCTTTCATTGTAGACCAGCTTTCAAATACCAGTTCAAGTATTTAAAATGGTAATTGAGATAGAGTAGTTTTTATCCCTATGTTAACTTAAAAAGCACATAAACAGAAGCAGTTAGCATAACATGGTTGGCCACGTGGAATGTTATAAGGCTGAACAATTAAAAATATACAATGCACTGTGCTGAGTAAATGACAGTTTTCTTAGAATGGAAAGACTGTACACAGTACCAATATGCAAGCTGCCTATGCTTTAGCCTCATTTGACATACTCCCTAAGTAATTATTGCAATAAATATTAATTACGTTAATTACCTATATTTGATTTTTATGTGTAAACTCTTGATTGCCTTACAAATTGCTTTTATATTAAGTATTCATAATATTAATATGAAGAAACTAGTTAGGCCTTATAAGAGGGGTTTTTTTGGGTTATAAAAGTTAAATTTGAACTGAGTAACAGAAATATTAGATGGTTTACTGGGAAGTTAAGGTGTTGAAGCTGAGAGCAAAAGCAAGGTATTGGAATTTTTTTGAGTTATACCCTGGTTTTGAAAATTACTGTTGAGTAGTTCTGTACATAACTTAGTTCTGATTCTGATTTACTGAGATTACTGTAGTCCTGTTTACCTCAGTTCTGTAAACTAAAACACAGGCTTGCATTTTAGCCTCTCTGTTTCATAGTCCTGTGCCTTTGCTAACGATTGTAAGCTTTAGTGATCTGAAAAATGGGATGATTTAGGCATTGATTGACTTTTGACTGTAGGTATTACTGAAACAGTACAAGTGGAAAACAGATTGGTGATACCATCTCAGTAGCAATTCGTTTGAACTTGCCCCAAGTGGAAAAGAAATTGGCGATATCATCTCAGTAGCAATTTGTTTGAACTTGCCCCCAGAGCTCTTGAGGATTTTGGAATCTTGTCATTCATTAGGTAATATTCCATAAAGTTGTTGTGTATGCCAAGTATATTAAAAGTCACTGATTATATCCATTAAGAAGGTCTGCTACATTTCATGTGCCCAAATAATTGTGAGGATGCTAATAAATCACTCTAGATTAATGATTTCTCTATGAAATTAATAAAGAAAAAATAAAAAATATGACATGAAAACCTAATGTTGCTTTTGGTAACCTGTACTTTTCATTACCTCTACTTACACACTTATAAAATAGAAGAAAATGGGTGGTTAAATTTGTTAGTGGTCTATGGAGAGACTGATTTGATATGCTTTCTCTAGCTTGTGTTGAACCCAGGTACAAAAATTAGTAAGTTAGTACAAAAATTGCAGATGTCAAAGTGTGCATGGAAATAGGCTAAAAAGGGCCAAAGCTTGTCTTGACTTTTTCTTTTCTATTTATTTTTATAATAAAATCTAAATTTTTTTTGTCCTTTTTATTTGTGTTCAGTTTTGCAGTTTTCAGTTTTTGGGACAAGAAACCTCATCCAACTCTGCGTTCTTTTATAAGTGAATAGTTTGTCCCATTCTGTTCATTCTGCAGCTAATGTCACAGAAAAATACTGTAGGAATTCAGTGCTCTTTAACTCACTTTCCGTAAGCTACAGTTGCTCATAGCTGGATGAAGGGACTAATCTGATTCTGAATGAAGGTATGTGACGGATAAACAGGAGTATTTGTTGGGGTTTGTAGGGTACATATTAATGATGATTTCATCACCCTGATACAGACTTTTCAAATTATGCTTTATTTGAAATTGGAGGAGATTATCACCAAACATGTTCTTTGCCATGAAATTTCATTTCACTGCTCATGTACTTACATATGCAAAATCATCTACATTATGCAGATGCCTAAAAGCAGGAGGAGAACTGGATTTGAGAGGAAACCTGTGTTGTATTCTGATATCAACAGCAACTTAGATCACATTGGTATCACATCAGAATAATGTTTTACAGCCTCTGCCAATTTAAAAATCAAATTGATGTTAGATTTGTATAGAACAACACATTTGACTGACAGAAAAGGCTGTTATAGATGGATGTGATGTTCTATCCTTGTATAACAAGGGTTTTGACTGACAGTTTAACAATACAACACTTTCTATCCCATATATTCTAAATGATTATTATTACAGTACAAAACATTTTTGCACTTGCTGTATATAGATAACATGTACACTTTTTGTGTAATAACATTCAAGAAGAGAGGGTTTCTTTTATGTCTTAAAGATGGTGACAATTAATGAAGGCTCTGTCTGACACTTATAACCAATGTCAAGGATTGCTATTGTGGTGCATGGTAATGTAAAAACTATTGGGTACTTAGCTCCCAGTGAAGGATCAGCATAACTCTTGACACATGCTATTTGGTGGATGAAATAAATCTCCTTGGAGAGCAATAGAAATATTTCTTAAACTGAAGAGTACCCTTTCTGTTTTATAATCCTTCTTTTCAGCTTTGCAGTTCTTTGCATCACTGTAAAATGCAGTTTTAATCTGAAAAGCAACTGTTTAAAATGGTACCTATTAACGCAGCAAATTTGCTTTCTGTTCTTTGCGGTCAACATTTGTCTGATACGAGATCTAAGATTCTTCTTCATAACAATAGGTAGAGATAAAAAAGGTACTTTTTTTTTCTTATTTGGGTGTCTCCCTCATTTTCTTTTGGGAGGACCATCCTTTAGTGGTATCCTTCTCAATTTGAGATTTACACTTTAAATTCTCAGCATCCTTTGTCCCTTCAGATCTTTGCAGCACTGTGTACACTAACTTGATTTTCAAAGCACAGATATCCCTTTGTGTAGGTTTTTATGAGAGTAGGGGCACTACAGTGTGTCTACCTTATATCTGATGATGATACAAAGATCAATATTAAAATCTAAACTCTGTAAACTTCAGTTTAGTGTTGCACACAACTAAGTAAGAAGGCATGCTCTTTTATGACCCACCCAATGAAAAATAATATTAAAAAAAAATTAATGAAAAAAACAAAGCCACATTCATTGAAACAGGTCTACCTTTTGTCTTTCTGCTTATCTAGACTAGGAAAATATGATAAATACAAAGATTGCTTTTACAATTTTTTTTTTTTTTTTTTTTCAATTGGTTTACTGTGAAGTCTTAAATGTATTTGGTAAGGGAATTAAATAGATTAATTTTTTCACCTCATTATGTACAATGAGAGGGATCTTGGTATCTCAGTTTCATTCAGTAAGATTTTATTTTTCTTTGGAAGGACAGATTTAGTGAATGTTTTATCCAACAACAGGATTATTTATTAGCTTGGGGCAGTCATGGTGATATTTCTGCAAAGCACTAAAAAGATCTTTAAAAAATATTTACCCTGTTACTGCTGGTGCCGGCTCAACTCTTTGTCGGTTTTAGATATAATACCAGTGCTTCTCCAGCGGTGATTTATGACATGAAGGAAGGGATAAAAGTAATTTGGGAAATAATATTATCCAGTTAGAAAACAATCACTCAGAAAAAATTGTAGTTTTATCAATATAAACTGCTAAGTTTTTTAACTGAAGCAAACTGAAAAAGAAATTCCACTATCTGGAATTATATTGATCTTCACATAGTTCATTGTGATAATGCAAACATCTGCTACTTAATTTGAGAGAGTAGTAATGATAACCATCTGTATATGGGCCAACTTCTAGAGTTTTGCTTTGCTGACCACTGAGAACTGTTGAGACTGTAAATTCAGATTGTTCCAGTTTCTGAGCAGGATATATTATATAGGTACAGAATTGCACTCTACCCCCTTTCAGCTGACCACATATCTCTGTGTCCCTCTTGTTTTACACAGCTTTTCCTTCCCTCACATCTTTCCTCATCTTGCTTAACTTGTATCCTCACCTTACTTTCTCTGTCCTAAGTTTGCTCATTGTCCTTCATGAGCAAATACAGGTCTAAAACTGTCTCATTTTAGTTTCTCCCCCTTCTGCTGTTTTTTTTTTTTTTGCTTGACCTTTTGTATCATTGTTCCAGTAGCAGTTGTCTGTCTAATATACCTAATTGTCTTTGGTCTTTCTTCTCTTTTTTACGCTTCTCTCATCTGTGAACTCTCAGTGCTCAATTAGTGAAGGAACAAAAGTCACAGAAGGAAATGTTCCCTTGCTGTCTGTTCTTGTCTTTGGCATTTTAACAGCCTGGAACAGAGGCAACTACAAAAGGCTGGATTAGCTCCTTCATCTCCAGTTTGGAGAATACTCAGTAGGGATTTTTTTTTTTTTTTAAGAGACTTTTGCTTTTGGAATGAATTTTATGCTGAGCATATGCAAAATACAATTTGCAGAGATTCACAACTTGGCCAAAGGTGGGAGAATTTCTGCAGGGTTCATGAAAGCTTGGTATTGAGATTGTTCATCCCATATGCCTTATTTCAAATCTTTGTGCTGAATTGTGATGAGGTTTATGCTTTTAAGTGAAACATTTCCTCACTTTTAATAAGGACAAAGGATTTCCTATGTACTTCATTTTTTGAAGTGGACGCAACATTTTTCTTGATGTCCATATGTGTAATTCTTTCCCTGGCTTAAGAAAAAGGAAGAGTGCAGTGTGGGACAAACGTAAAAACATGCCAGCCAAAAAGTAAGGATTTATCACTTGGGGAGCTGAAATACTGGGTTTTAGAACTGCACAAAGTCTGATATCTGTAAACATTTGCAGTACAATGAACACCACTTACAAATGTGTGTGAGGGAAACATATACACTTTTGTAAAGTTACCTATTTTTTTTCATTTAAAAAAAATTAATCTCCTTAGCAGAGACATTCCCTCTCAGAATAAAGACCCAATTCTAGAGTCTCATAGATAATATTTAATTTTCAATATAGCATAATGAAAATACGTTAATAGCTTTTTCAATGAGTTAATAGCTTTCAAGTTCATACTAATTAGTTTGTTAAAATATTCTATTGGTGAAATACCTCTTTTTTTTTTCTCCCAGTAAAAGTTAAAAATGTAGCACAGTCTTATAGGGACCATCTTGCCAATAGTAAGGGCAGAATGAGAAGTAGTATCAAAATTGTTAGAAAAAAATAATTAGCGAGTGAATGATGAAGGAAGCTGCCATAATTGGCATCAAAGATAACTTTCTGTCATCTTACAGCGAAACCTGTAAGAGCCTGAGAGTGGATCTTGCAGAGAAAGTAAATATTCTTGGGAACAAAGGTGTGAAGACAGACGTCTCATGGTGACATACTTGGTCCCAGATGTCTTGCGTTCCTGACTACAGCAGCAGCTGCAGGAAGGGTGAGTGGTAGCGCATTTTCTGACCATCCTTGATGGTTAGAGCGACACGGAACATAGAATTGCCTAGGTTGGAAGGGACCTTACAGATAATCTAGTCCAACCATCAACCTGACTCTGACAAAAGGCATCACTAAACCATATCTCTAAGCACTATGTCTACCCATCTTCACGTTGAGACGGTAACCTGTATCTCTTATTTTCCGTATTAATGCTGTACTGTGCAATACTTTGTTCAGTGAGAAGTAACAAAGTATGTTTTCTTTGAATTTTTTTTTTTTTTTTGTATCATATGTACCCTACATCCTGCCACTGCAAAATCCAGCTTTTTGCTACCCCCCTCTTTCTTTGGCATCTTTTCATACCACCTCTGGACCTCCCTGGGGCTTTCTAAAGCAGCACCCCTTATAGAATTGTTTTTATTTGTAAGGGACCCTTAAGATCATCAAGTCCAACTGTTAACTTAGCACTGTGAAGTTACCACTAAAACATGTCCCTAAACATGTCTACCCATCTTTTAAATACCTCCAGGAATGGCGACTCAACCCCTTCCCCGGGCAGCTGTTCCGATGCTTCACAACCCTTTCAGTGAAGAAATTTTTCCTAATATCCAATGTAAACTTCCCCTGGAGCAACTTGAGACCATTTCCTCTTGTCTATCACCTGTTACTTGGGAGAAGAGACCAACTCCCACCTCGNCCCACCTCGCTATGACCTCCTTTCAGGTAGCTGTAGAGAGAGATAAGGTCTCCCCTGAGCCTCTCTTTCTCCAGGTTGAACAACCCTACTTCCCTCAGCCACACCTCACAAGACTTGTGCAATACACCCTTCACTAGCTTTGTTGCCCTTCTCTGGACAATGCTTCAGCACCTCAGTGTCTTTCTTGTGAGGGGCCCAAAACTGAACACAGTATTTGAGGTGCAGCTGCATCAGTGCTGAGTACAGGGGGACAATCACTTCCTTAGTCCTGCTGGCCATACTGTTTCTAATACAAGCCAGGATGCTGTTGGCCTTCTTGGCCACCTGGACCCAGTGCTGCCTCATATTCAGCTGACAGTCGACCAACACCCTCAGGTCCTTTTCTGCCAGGCAGCTTTTCAGCTACTCTTCTCCAAGCCTGTAGCGCTGCATGGGGTTGTTGTGGCCCAAGAGCAGGACCTGGCAATGTATACCCTTATACATTCAATCCTCTGATATCCTTTGAATCCCATTACAGTTTTTCAAATTTCTTTCTCATGTCCTTTTGAAAACATATGCTTGTAGTACCTTCAGCTTCCTTTCACTTCTGGTAGCTGGGCAAAAGGCATCACGTGCTCTGGCTTGTTCCAAACAAAGCCTGTGCTTAGTGCAAAGAATGCATGTGCTGAATGTCCTGCTGTCTGTTGTCAAAGTGAATAACATCTAAAGTCTCCCTGTTCTACCATCAGTCAAGGAATTCATAGAGATTATTCCCACCTTTGTATTCCTTGGCCCTCCCCCTTTGCTGAGTACCACAACACTGGGAATTCAATTGTTACCAAATTTGGTAGAACTAGGTCCCTGGATTAAAATTTAAAGTAATATAGTTAATGATACAATCTAGAGTTGGGGAATTTTACTTGAGATAATTTATTGCAAACCAACAGGAATCTCTGATCACTGTTTTGAGCATTGAGGAAAAGAAAATGACAAGCAATTAGATACACACCTATGTAAATATCTATTTCCCCCCTGACCCAGTCCAGCTGCACTTATTTTTGCCATAAATTTTGCCATACTTAGTCCATGCAAACACCTCTGGTATGGTGATGGGCAGCCAAGAGGTTGAGGTGGCCTGTGTGATTGTTTCTGTCTGCTAATCTGTATCAATGGTTCCTGTGTGGATCATGCGTAAGCCACAGTCTCTTAGGGGTGTCCCTGCCCTGCTCTGGTTTGCCCACAGTCACAGTCCCTCAGGGGTGTCCATACTGCCTTTTGGCTTGGAGTGCTCTATCTTCATGAAGTGTGTCTCCAGCCCTTCACACCCGCCTCTGTCTGCAGTATGTCTAAGCAGGAATGCTGTGAGCTCCTCTAGTAGACTGAATTTTTTTCCACCTTTTTTATCTCATTTGGGACTGGCTGGAACCAATTTTGACCGGCACATGTCGATTGATGACCTCCTCCCATATAGGTCACCACTGCAGCTCCTGCTACTTGAAGCCTATAAAATACGCTCATTTACAGCTAAGCAAAACAAGATGAATTAATAGACAGATAACATAATGTTTACCTCGTTTCATACAAAACTATGGAGAAAAACTGGGGCACTGATTTTTCCTATGCTTTTTTTGGTAGAAGGCAAGTTATTTGCATTATCATTCATGGGATGAATGACATGGTTACTACGAAGGAAGAATTTTTTCAGTGAATTTTAGTCTTATATAGGCATCTAATAGGAATGTTCCTTTTAAAGTGGTATTAGATAGGAAAGGCCAGCAGAGAAATTGCATTTTAGGTCCTGTCTTATATTTTTAATTAGTGGTTCTTCTTTCTTACAGTACAGCTGTTATAATTCCTAATTAAGCAATTAACTGTACTCGTTGGGTAAAAAAAATTAAAAAAATAATTTTGAGACTTATATTTGGTTCATAGTCCCTAGGAATATCAGGATCTGGTCAACATGTGAATTTTCTTGTTAAAATTCCAGCTTTCTGTTCGTTCGGACTTCTCTCAAATGGCCTACTGTATTCTGACCAAGGTAACACTTCAGAAAATGTCCTTGCTCTCTCTGAACAGAGTGTTTCATTTTTACATTGGTTACAATTGGTTAGGTCACTTTGCTTTTATATTTTTATCCTAATAGCATTTTTCTTCTTGTTCTGGAAAATAATTTCATGGTTCCATACTTTGTTGAAAGTATTTCTTTCTTTTGATTATCATAAGGTTTCAACATTTTTTCAGTGATATAATCTTTGAGCATAACTATGTATAATTATCAGTTTCATGTGAAATCTGGTTTGGTCAAACATGATACTGTTTTAGCTCAACTGTAGAAAATTTATAGAATACAATGTTGTATAGAACCTTGATTTTTAAAATACTTTTGTAAGAATTATTCATTATTTTCTTTAAACCATGTTGGTGTTTTGCAAAGGAGACAAAATCCTGCTTACATGCGGAAAAGGATGAATTGTAGAAAATTATAAATATTTTCACTGTGAGGTAGAAAAAAAATTTCACTTCTTCCAGTCTTTGTGGTACTCGTGAGTTTATGGAAGGAGTTGAGTGAGGCAAAGAAGTTTGTATGGCAAACAGGGAAACAGGGTTAGAATTGTACAAGGAGTTAAAATTTGTCTTGGTAAGCTTCCAAAAGCTATATCCTAAAGGAAACTGTGTTGTTAGTATGTTACAGAACCTTTAACCTGCAGTTCAGTCTAAACTTCTAATAAAAGTAAGAAAGCTTGCCCTTTTCTGCAGCAGTTCCTTGGGGCTACTTTTTAAACATTTTCATTCTGTTTAGTTGTTTTTATTTCAATACGTATTAACTTACATGGGCATGCTTATTATGACAATTAGGGGAAAAAAAGTGCGATGAAATAATGTTGAAAGATGAGGAACAAATGAGTATTTTAACTCATGGTAAATGCCACAATTTTGAACACAGTGATCCCTTTTTAATGTTATGGGCTTAGTTTTATTTTCAATTGATGTGTCAATAAGACTGCATCAGTTCTGTATAAATGATCTAAGTGAACAAAACAGAGTTTGGCTTCAAATAGCTGAATATTCTGAAAGAATCCAATGACAAAGTTGCTTAGTCCAATGGTATGTTTTTGAAAGCAGACTAGGTGCTAATGTAAGATCATTAGTACTGACTTGCTATAACCATGAATTTATTTGTAGCAATTTTTTTTCAGCTTTATGATTGCTTGCCATTCTATCTTTCTACTCCTGTGTTCAATGTCTTTTTTTGCCCATATATTTCTGCATAGGCTTTGGGTTTACTGATTCTCCAAAATACTTGCTAAATTGGATTAATATTCTCTTCCTCAGCGCACCATGACTGAGAGAAACTAGAAAGCTGATTTAATGAAAGAAGTTTAGAAAAAGAGTTAATTAAAACTTACAGAAACCTAGAGGAGATTTCTGATAGTAGGCTCTTGTGTCTGGTAGAAGACTAAGGAGATCAATGCATGGTAGGTGAAGTTACGCAGATTTAGATAAGATCTAATTTTATAGTGAGGGTACTTAACCAGTGGAACAAATGGTATAGGAATATGATGGGCTCTTTAGAGCCTGAAGTCTTTTAAATTGAAATTGGAGGTCATTTAATACAATAAAGTGTTGCTTTAGCAGAAGTTTATAGATTTAATTTGGAATCATAATTCTGTTGCCTGCATTATTCAGGAGGTCAGCATAGGTGATCATAACATTTTTCATAGCCTTAGGTTCTATAAATCTACAATTTGAGCTTTAACCTATGTGAGAAAGAGCAAAATACTGGATTAGCCAGGAAGGTAAAGGAAGAACACAGTAGACCTGAACATGAATGATACGATAGAAGACCTGTCCTTCATTCATTAGATACATATTCAGAGTGATGTGCCATAGGTATGTTGCTCAATTAGCTAATGAAAGGAAGGTGTTCCCATTAAAAATAGGAGGTGGGAGGGGATTTGAAACTTGCAATGCAAAAGTAATTAACCTATGCGCAGCGTGCTACTAATAAAGTTATTATGTTATTAAGACTGAAGATGGTGTTTCTGTAGACTATTTTATTTTGCCATGTAAATACACCGGCTGATTTAGTGCTAGTTCAGTTGTTTCTGATATTAACACTGCATTGCATGGCCTCAGCGTGCCCTTGGAGTTGCAGTTGGCTTTCTTGGAAGGACTTTATTTTTGAGGAATTTCTCCTGTTTGTGCAAGGAAGAAATGTCAATTAAATGTATAATGCATTTTGATTTCTTTTGGAGCAACTGCATTAATATTTTGCTAGGGAATTCCTGCTTTTAACTAGAGTTCGTCAGTTTAGTTTCTTAACAGATTTTGTTCATCTGCCTCATATAATAGCTTTTGTGCTTATGTTGTCTCTGACACAAATTCCCTGTACTTACTGCTGGTCAAATCAACGAAAAAGAGTAACCAGCTAAAACTGAAGCAGACGACACGAAGCTGAGTGGTGCAGTTGATGCACCTGAGGGACAGGATGCCATCCAGAGGGACGTGGACAGGCTCAAGAAGTGGGACCATGTGAACCTCATAAAGTTCAACAAGGCCAAGTGCAAAGTCCTGCATGTGTGTTGCGGCAACCCCCAGTATCAATACAGGCTGGGGGATGAAGGGACTGAGAGCAGCCCTGCAGAGAAGAACTTGGGGGTACTGGTGGATGAAAAGTTGGACATGAGACGACAATGTGCGCTCACAGCCCAGAAAGCCAACCGTATCCTGGGCCCCACCAAAAGAAGCATGGCCAGCATGCTGAGGGAGGTGATTCTGCCCCTCAGCTCCATGCTGGTGAGACTCTACCTGGAGTACTGCATCCAGCTCTAGAGCTCTCATCACAGAAAAGACGTGGACCTGTTGCAGCAGGTCCACAGGAGGGCCACAAAAATGATCAGAGGGAAGGAATGCCTCTCCTATGAAGAAAGGCTGAGAGAGTTGGGGTTGTTCAGCCTGGAGAAGAGAAGGTTCCAGGGAGAAGCTTATAGTGGCCTTTCAGTAATTAAGGGGGGCTTATAAGAAAGATGGGGACAGACTTTTTAGCAGGGCTAAGGTGACCACTTCGTCATCTCTTCAGCCCCTTCAGTATGTCCTTCTCTAATAAGAAAGCAGAGTACCTGGGCTACAGATGGAAAGAAGGCACTTGCTTCATCCTTCATTTACAGGCTGAGCATGTTTGCTTTTATTAGATCATTCACGTGGTGTAGTGAAACCTTTGCCTTGTTTCCTGTGGGTAGCAATAAAAAGTGACCACCTTACTGAAAGGTGGGAAACCTGGTCTGTCAGTTCACAGTGCAACAACAGATGTGAAGGAAGGGAAAAGAGGTTGGTGCTAATTACTGGCATCATTGAACATGCTTCATCTTCCTCCTCTGTCATCCTTCTGTGCTGAGAAAGAGAGAAATGCCCCTGTCCTCCATGAGAGGTGCTTCATTCTCCTGAAATGGAAGTCAGTGGAAATAGAGATTAGAGGCAGCTCTCTCAGCCCTTGAAGAAGAAGCAGCTGTCAGCTGCAGGAAGCCGCATCTTTTCAAATAACCACTTCCTCCTTTTGTAGGCAGCAAGAGTTGATAGTTAGCCAAGCCCTGCAGCTTCTCAACCATGGACAACTATGCATAAAGCAAAATGTGAATATGGGATAAAGGGTGTTTTAAGAACAGTCTTCTCAGGAAAAAAACAAAACATCGTGACATGTATTTGCATGAAGGTAGTAACGCTTACCTCTACATTTAATTGTAATGTGATTTCCTCAAATGAAACATTCAAAACCCAGAAATCTAAAAACTAACTGAAATATCATGAATCGGCAAATTGTTCTTCATCTGAAACAAATTTTATCATGCTTATGAATTACTAGATGCTATCCAAGTGCCATATCATTTGTTAGAGTTTTCTTTACTCTAACTCTATGTTGTGTAAAGTCTAGCTGAGCTACCAAGTAGCGTATCACTCTTGGGCACATCTGATGTTTCCACCCTGGGACCATTTTCTAGAGCTGTAGCAGATAGCTTTGCCAGCTCATGGGGACAGTTGAAACTCCTCTAAAGCTAATGCCCTTGCAGTATGTGTTGATTTGGGTGAGTTTAAAGTTAGATCTGTGAGATGACTCATATTTTGATGTCAAAAGTTGTTTCTTTTTGCTCGTTCTGAATTTACCGTGTACTTAGGGATATCCAGTGCTTGCCTTTGGTGCTGCTTAATGCACAGTGACAGGATACACTTCTACTATTAGCTGTTTATGCTTTGTGCCACTGATGTGTTGTAATGTCAGGGAAGGTGTGTTGGTGATGGATTTAGTAAGATAATTCACCAGGTAAACACTTTGCCTGTTTTAACCCTGAAGTCTGGAAAAAATTAAAATGTAAAAAATGTCAAAAAAATTCCAAAATTAAAAACTTGTTTTAGGTCCCTCCATTTAAAGGACAAATTGCTTGAATACACAAGCTTAACATTTTAATTTAAGCTTTAAATACATGTTGAATTTACCAATTAAATTATACATATATTAATCTTTTTATATAGATACATTATTTCTGTGATTTATACCTGGAATTCAGGATGTATCAATGAGACTACGTCAGAGACTGTGTTTCCTTCTATGAAGCAAAATCAAGGTGGAAAATAAGGTACTATACAGCATTATATTTTTATTCTTTAGTGTCAAACCCAGATATGTAGTGTATTTATTATAATTTCTGTGTTTCAAATGGCGATATTTGTTGTTCTTCCTAATATGCTAAAAATAAGATTATCAATTTTCAATAAGTACTTTGTCTTATGGAAGCAGAGCCATAGACTTTCTGATATATGGCGACATGTGTTGTGAGTAGTTAAATATTTTTTTTTGGTTTTTTGTTTTACTCATCTTTTGTAAGCCATCATTGCCATATTTACGTGATGCATCTCAGAATGATTCCCAGAGGACATAATTAGCAGTCGCAGTAATTGGGAATATGTCCTATTAAAAAACAATATAACATCCCAATTATTTTTAATTTCTTTTACCCTTCACAGGTGGTAGTATAGAAAAGAAAAATTAATTCATTTCTTTTTGGATTTTAATTTTTATTAAGTTTTATTTCATTTGGTATTTTTGTAGCAGTTTGGTTTAGTAAACTTCTTGGTTTTGTAGAGATAGTAAAAGCTTTTCTACCTGTATTGCTTTTCTTTTAGGACAATCAGAAGATTTATTTTAGGAGATCTAATGTTTCTCTTTCTCTATTTCAAACATGATTGTAGAGAGAACCTCATTGTGCACCTCTTCTGTCAATTCTTTAATATTAACCTGAGATTTTGTTCTTGATTTTTTTGGTTGTCACACATCTCATATCTTTTTGATACATTTTTTAAATAGTATTTTTTTAACCTTTTGAATGGAAGTAGGAAAGATTTTTTATGAATTTATCCTAGATATGAATGATATATATATGTAACTAAGTTGAATAATTAGGTATTTACTTAAATGTGCAATACTGTTTAGAAAAAAAACCCCATATTTTGTGCTTTGCACTGTTTGAGAGGACTATGTAGCATGAATTTGTACTTACATTGAAAACAAAGTGTCTTGAGATGTATGGAAATATCCCTGGTTTAGAAATGTGGAATTTAGACCAAATACAATAAAGACTGTGGCTATACTGGGAAATATTATATCATGAATGTATAACTATTGCATATCTATTAGTCTCTATATGGGTATTTTTATTCTGGAATAAGCAAGACTATAGACAAACTTATGATGCTATAAATCTCTTTGTAAATTGCATTATGTAAACAAGTTGGAATCATGTGTGCCATGTGCAAACTTCTGTGCACTACGCCAGGAAAGGATCTAGGTTGGCCCGTGCTAACAGGTTAATTCTCCCTCTGTGAATATAAAAGGAAGCAAAGTGGAAAACAATGTAAAAAACATGTTAACGTTACTATAAAAAGTAAAAAGCATCAATTATTTTTTAAATTTTACCTGCTCTACAAAGAGACAATAAAATCATGACTTGATTTCATAGGACTTTATTCAATATTTTGAGACCTTTTCAAAGTAAAGCCTTTATATTCAGGAAATTGAAATCAATCAATTAAAAATCCATGGATTTGAACTGTTATTAAATAACATGGAGTTCAAGATAAGTATGTTTCTTAATTTTAGATGTTCTTAATATGGCATGTTCCTTTTGATGAACAATAAAATAGAACAATCATGGGAATAACAGGGCCCTTATACACGGGTATTTAAAGTACCATCTCTGGTTAAACAAAAAGGCAAACCCAGGAATCTCGCAGGTGTTCATCAAGGTGTGACTGTGATCTGACAACCCTACTTGTTTTCTCAAAGCTTTAAATCTTCGTGTGCGGGATAAAAATGTCTGAAAGTCTTTCTCCAACTTTATCAAACTTGTGCTTAGAAACACATTCATTTGTAAATGTGAAACCTGGTGTTGTTTCTCCATTATGAAAACACAGTTGCTGTCCCTGGTCGAAGAATGCTTTTTCTGATTTTTCCAAATTTAAGTAATTCTATGGCTTATGAAGCTATAGAAAAGAACTTTAGGGGGAAAGTCTGTAACAATGAATGCACTCCCTCTTCCCTGCTGCTTCCTGCAGTATGTAAATAAGATTTGTAAACAGCCTAGAATTGGATTGAGTGATGAGGATAAGACAGAGGTAAGTACTGCTTAAATTATTAGTATAGCTGAAAGAAACTGTCATCAACGTACAGCTTGAGAAAACTAGGTTGAAATTTTACAGAATTATTTTTCATTGGTTGCTGAGATGTGTGTAGTTTGCAGCAAGATTTCTTAAATGCTGATTTCCCAAATACAAGTCATACTAAAATGCAGAAGCACTGAGGTGAGCTGCATGCCGTTTTGAAGCTGTTTGTATTCTCCTAATGGTACCCATTTATGAATGGTACACTAGCACTGCTGGAAAACTGCTGGTGTGCGAGAAATTACATGGTTGGGCCTCAGAATTATTCATTTTCCTTGTTGTTGATCTTGCTAGGAACACTTTCATTCCTAAGTAGGATTTTCTCTGCTAGTCTTAAATGATGAGTAAAGAAAGAGTGGGAGCTTTGGAACTAAACCATTTGGCACTGGAGCTATGTGAGGATTGCTTAATGTGTGGATTGAGGACATGAAACAATTACAGAGTAATAGACATTACAGATGGAAAAAAGACCTGTTAGGTCATCCAGTCTGTCTCCTTACAAATTCAGGACTATTCCCTATAGAGAATTTTCCAACATTTTGTCCAGTTTGCTTTTAGATATCCCGAATGATGGAGATTCCACTACTTCCCTTGGGATGCTTTTGTACTGCTTTGCAGATCTCATTGCCAAGTAGTTACTCAGCTGCAGTTTTTTCTTTACTTGTTTTTGTTACTACTACTTGCAATTTATTTTTCTTTTCAAAAATAATTCTTTAATTCTAAAAATCAGCCATAGAAATATTACGTGTAATTACTAGTATCACAATGGCTGTGTTGCCTCTTAATCCTCTGTAGTGAAATTGAGTGTTTATAATTTTCAAATGCTTTTCTTTACATGTCAACATTGCCAGCTCTCTAAACACTTCCGTTGGCCATCTCAGTATACTTACACTGATTTATTAGTGCACGTGAACACCTTGTCATAGTGAACCTTTACCGTTGCCTGGTGGACAAATGAAATGTTAAGAAATACTTCGAATTGGTATGGACCTGTGATTAAGGTTTCCATATTATTTCAAAGATGCATGGTGACAGTGCAACAAAGGGAAGAATGAGCAGTCATAGTTTAACTATTCTGAGTGTTCATGCGCATACATTAGTGGTATTCCACTGTGACAATATGTAAACAATGTGGAAGTAATTCTTGAATGAATAAGCGACTTTTTGCTGAACAACTCCAGGTATGAACTTTATGGTTACAGCATACAGATGTAGGTTGCCACTGTTACAGATGCTTATAAACTGATGTTGTTGCATTCGTTTGGGAGTCAGAGTGTTTCCTGATAATTAGATCTTTTCCCACAGTTTTTTTTTCTGATGGTCGTAAGGGAGAGTAGCTGTGTTTTATCTTTAAACTAGTATAGACATCCATTCCCACATGCATTTATTGTTTGAACAAGGGATTAATTCATTAGGCTTCATCAGCAGTTTGACCAGTTGCTGTCTGGCTCTTGAAATACTGCTGACCATTATATGACAGTAAGAACTGTATAGATGTTTTGGTGTGAAGTGTCATTAGTGGGTGGTGGTCAGGCCAATCTGAGATTTACTAAACATTTTCTTAGAAGTCAGATAAAGGACCTCTTTTCTTTCTCTGTTAATGTGTCAAAATTACAATATCTTGACATTTAACTTCTAAAAATAAAGAAGGCAGAAGGAATGAAGGGTCTGTCTCCTCCAACATTTTTTTTTTTTATTTTTTTTGCTCTCCTTGCAACACTGTTTTCCAGAGCTGTGCATTAGTCTGTTCTAAAAGGAGGATGTCCCCATGTGCATTGGTTTCTTGATGCAGCTTGGCATAAGTTTCTCAGTTGTTTGCTGTTTATTAAGATGTTGTTTACATTTTGCTCTACTCAGGTTTGAGTTCCATATGATTAAGAATCCTAATACGAAACTTGTTTTCATATTCTTTGTGCATAAAACGGACATGCTATGCAGAAATCAACAGGTTACTTTACAAGGATTTCACCAACCAAACCCATATGTCAAGAGTCTAAATTAACCATATGATGCTGCTGATCTGATGTCATTGATCTTTGTGAATTCTGTATTAGTGAGTTAGCTATCTTAAATTCTCTGACTTAGGCACAAATACCGATAGTGAAATATTTGGTTTAAATGGCAGGTGTTAATTTTGTGTATCTCCAGTTCATATGTACGGAGCTTAATCTATCTCAATTGGGAACACTGGAGTCTTTAGTCTGATTTTCAGCCAAGAGGAGGAAGTCTTTTCAGTGCAGTCGAAAAGGAACAAGCTTTACTTGAAACTTAGAAGTGGATGCATTTGACCATGCCTGAGGATGTAACATGAAGCATGGCTGCACTTTCTAATATGTGTTATTCAGGGCTTACTTGGTGTTAGATTCATAAAGTTGCTCAATGAAAGATTGTACCCCAAATCCAATGAAGGAATACCATAATTTGTGAACTGTCCCACCAGCATGCATTGTGTTATCCCATGAGCAATAACCATGGTGCTACATCAACCTTCTTTTATGCAGCCTTCCTTAAAAAAACAACACAATACAAAACAAAACAAATGGAAAAAATTAATTCAGCATTTGTGTCAAGTAGCATCGCCAGCCTAACTGATCCCTGGAGAGGTAAGATGGTGTTTTATTAAACAAGAATGTAGAAGGTAACCAAGAACACAGCTGTGTTCCTTGAGTTCCATGCTCTGGAGTTCTCAAGTTTAAGTGGTGACCTGGGACATTCGATAGGTGTGGCTACCTGGATGGAGATGATAAGTATGACACATGCTAACAATCATACTGCTTCTAATACAGCAAAGAGTGTATTTCTCCCATGCAGTCTGCTTAGCCTTCTTAACTCTCTTTGTAGCCACTGAATTGGGAACATGGTATTTACTGCTGGCTCGTTCCTGTAAAGTGAAAGATAAATTCATCTGTGTTTACATAGAAAAGGAGGAGGAGTTAATCATTATGAGGCAAGTGTTAATTGTAATAGCAGTTAGGCCTCCATTTCATAGTGACCGGTGTCAGACTGCATTCCATTCATGCTCTTGAAGAAGCTTATCCTGTCCAAAAAATAAAATCACTGGAATGCTGACCAGTGCAACATAGGTCTTATTTTTCCGGCTGGAAACTGTAATCAGTTTGAAGGGTTTTGTTCACATGTGCAAACAGGAGATGCCTAGCAGAGCTCCAAAATCCTGACAGCAGGCAGGGCTTTCGGTCTTCTCCATCAACCAACAGAGAAAACTCCTTTTTATTGGGTATTGTGGACTGCTTCAGGAAGGTTTCTGTTCTTTTTGGGATAGCTCGTGTATTTGCTATGACAGTGGTTGTGTTCAGTATCTCTGATGAAGATAAGGCCACCAGCTCACTCAGCCTATAAGAAAAAAGCCCGTAACACAAGACTGTAAAACCAAGTAAGACCTCTCTTGCGCTGTGAATATCCAGCAGTGTTCCTACTGTGTGGTCGAATGTATCTTTGAAAATGGTAGCTGTTACCATACTTCTGTTACTTTTTCAGGACCGGTATGGCATCTTTGCAACTGATTGTATGTGTGTGTGTTCCATTTCTTTCTATCTCATGAAGCTGGGGAAATGAGAGTGAGTTCACTAGAAGTTCCTAGAGAAAGGGTCTTTTCTACCCCTTCCCTAAACCAAGTAGACATTTTCTTGGGTGTTACCTTGCATCTTCCAGGCCATAATTCCATTATAACACCTATGTTACTTGAAAAAGGGATGTTATAGCACAGAAAGCAAGTTTAAAGGACTTAGTTTTCTCTTTGATGTTGCCAGTGCAATTATTATTATTAAATTTATTACTGATCATATCCTAATTTTCAGTGATTTATTCAATATTAAGTGTGTAATTTCTCTTCCAAATATATATTCCAGTTGAGTACCCTGGGTACATTTGACTGAATTGGAATTTCCCTTGCCTTCTGATGCCAAAAACGGTGCAGTGACCCAACAAAGATTTTTTTATGTCCGTGTCCTCCTCCCATTACCCTGTAATATTTAATTAAATGGCAATTGGTAGTAATTGACCATTATTCTTCTATCACAAACATGTGCATGCACTGTGCATGTTTGAATGCAAAATACAGCGGCTTCAGTGATGCTTTCTTATCTACTTTGTCCCCCCAAAATCATGATTCTGGTTTGCCTTGTTGAACGCATGACCTTCTGTAACTATATCCAGTTATTCCTAAATATGTAATCCTTTCTGGAGCAGGTCTTCATATTTTTCCTTTAGATTTCTAGTGCGGCCACGACTGACTTGATTTTACGTAGCTGTCTGATACCAAATGCACCCAGAAGCTGAAGTCATAGAGTGATGGGTTATTTGGGGCAGACTCACTTCCTGGTCCATCATATGGGCCAGAACTTACATCTGAATATGGAGAAAGAAATGAAAAGGCCATGTCATGTGAGTCTTGTTTGAAAGATTAAAATAAACCCAAACAACCAATCATCCTTAAAATTCTAAAGTGAAAATTGTAGAGCTGTACCAAGAAAAAGTGAATTGGCTTATCACCAAGAGCTTTCTGTGAACAAGTATGATGCGCTACTTTCTTAGACTACAAGTTTTAAAAAAGGCTTCTAAGATGCAACAGCCATGGCTGTCAATCCTGCTTTGAACTGTTTGAACTGTTGCAGTTTTTCTTTGCAATTTTACCTTTTCCTGTTCTGACTCGACTTTTTGCATCCATTGTGTTCCTTTTAAGTGAGGTGCAAGCTGCCAGCTTCAAATGCTAGGCAATTTTCTTGCTGCAAAAGCCCGCGTGTCAGTTCTTATTTAATGGGGCACCATTATTAACCTTAATTATACTTACAATCTTTAATTACACTCAGATACAATTCCGTCTCGAAGTTCCATGTCATGATGGACCTGATTTGTGGTCCTGCATGAACTAAGATTCTTCATGGTGGTCTTCTTGTGCTTTATTTTAGAACTGAGCTAGTTCCATCACTTTCCAATTTAACACAGTCACGTACGTGTAGAATACTGATGTCCAGTGCGAAATATTTGAGTCACATCTGCAGCCTCTTTTTCTTCATCCGCAGGAAACAGGCCTGCTGTAAACAGCAGAACCATTTGCTGTAACAATAAGGAAAACAATTTAAGGGTGTAATTTCAGAGTTAGCTTAAAGCATTGCTTGCTGTCTTTCTCTCCCTTCTGCAGAGTAACACAAAGAAGTTTGATTATCTGGCTAAAAGTCCAGGAAAATGAAAATCAGTATTCTTCATTTGGGCACATGATGGCTGTTGCAGCTGAAGGACTTTCTGGAACCCCTTCTAGAACATGAGGATTGCCTTTTTTTTTAAGGCATCTTTGATTAGTTTAATCTACCATGGGTATATTCTCAGTTTGTCCCCTCCTACAGGGTTTATCGTTTTGGATTTTGAGTAAAATACCCAACTAGCTACTACTTGCAATAGGTGCTTCTGGATTAATGTTACTATTCACTTAATATTTTGTTGTAGTTTGCATTCAGACATGTCCTTGCAACTCCTCTGTGCCCTGTCATAGACATGGGATGCAAACGCTGATTATAACTTATGTGTAAATGCATGGCAAATAAAACAGAGTGTATTTCTCTGAAATGTGTATTTCTGCAGCTGTCAAATATATTGAGATTTGAGAAATTTGTTTGCATTAACTTTTCATAATATAATGTGAAATCTTAGAGCAATGGAGTTAATGTACCTGATTATGCACATCAGCAAATGCAATGCTTTTAGATGCTATGGTTGTTGGGGGTCTTAGAGCGATTCTTGTGCTTGACTAAATCAAATAACCCTTTGCGATGAAAAGCACAATCTCCTTCTTGATACCTGGTGATTAAAATGCGTAGGTAGAAGACCTACTCATTGTTACTCATACCAAAATACTGCCCCACATACTTGTGGCCTGCCTCCCCACTGTTAACCAATATATCCAGCACCCTTTGGATATTGTTTATCTTTGTACCTTCTATAAATTGAGCACCAAAGAGGGAGAAAATCCCTAAAGTATATGTCTATACTGTGCCTCACTTTTTTTTTTTCTTTTTTTACCATTTCAGTTTAATGGGAAAGAGTTGAATTTCCACATGAATGTGTGTGAAATAGACTGGCATCCACAAATCACTTGGTTGCACCTTGCAGTCTCCACCCTGGAGGCTGAAGTGTACTTGAGCCTGGTCCTTCTGCTCCATTCTCATAACCAGTTTCTGGCAAAATTCCCAGGTATCTAGTGGTATCATTTAGGTCTTGATCTGCTGTTAAATATGTCTGTTATTAAGAACAGAAAATGGGCTAAAATGAGAGATTTCTTATATGCTCCAATTGAGGTATCATCTTTTGCATCTAAGTCTGTTGAATTCCTTTTTCACCTGGGAGAATTTCCCAAAACATCTTTTTCACAACTGTGGTGTGCACATCTTTCATGGCTGATTTTTGTAAAACTTGGTAGCTTTTTCCAAAGATGGAATTTGATAAGTCTAATTATCAGTGGATGAACATGAAAATGAAACTAGAATTTCTTGTGTTTACAGAGACTGCTAGGATTTTCAGCAATGATGACTTAGGATACATAAGCATGTATGGCTTAGAAAGTGATTAATATACAATGTTTTGACAGATTTTTCTTACCGTTACTGAAGTTGTTGATGGCTGGTTGTTGCTGTAAAGGTTAAAATAGTTATTTTAATATAGTTTGGTGAAGGAATCTGTAGTGTAATTTCTCTGCAAGTTTCAATTCTGCTGAGTTTTGGTGGTTTTTTTTATAAAATGTATTCCTTTTGAGTATGAATTAATATTGAGAGATGAAAAGCAGAAAAATAATTTGACCTTTCACTGTTGAAAGCATAAATATTTATAATTTTCTTCAATGATGTTTACTGGATTTGAAAAGGATTAAGTGAATAGTAATATTGAACACCTATAATATGTGGCCTTTTAACCTATGGTGAACTGTAATTGTTCTTTCTTAGTTAAAACACTTCCACATTGTAGGGTTTTCCAATATAAATGCAGCCAGATTAAAGTGCACCAGCACTTCCCTACCATCTGGGAAAGGTGGTATCCTTTCAAGAAAGCTTGATTGGAATGATAAGAAGCATTACATAGCTGAGGACTGAGAAATGATAGTGCTAATGAGCTTATCTCTTCAGTAATTCCCCTCCATCTCCAGATCAGCAGCAAGGGAGATCTCTTCTTAGCAATAAAACCCAATAAATTATTGGTGTGAGTTATTACCGAATAATTTGTGGTCATGGATCAGGTTTCTGCTGTGAAGGTAATGCACAAATATAAACCCAGAAGATGATTCTTGGTCAGAAGTGCTCAAAAAAGTCAAGAGCAAAGCAAGGTGAATACTCCACCTGTATCATGGTGCTTCACCTCCAGAATTCATTTGCATCCAACTTGTCCACAGAGTCAGATTGCTCTGTAGTTTGTGGTTGGTTATTATAATCTGTGAAGCACAATGGGAATGGCTACTTGGAGGAGTGATGGAAAGGGTTAGCTGCTGCCACCAGTGTTATTCATCTACCTTGCATCAGTTACTGAAGTTTGATATGTTGTCAAGAAAGATGTCAGCCAAAAACTAGCTGTGGGCTGAATGAATTACTTTGAGGAAGGCAGTCTGCTCTTACCTATTTCTTTGTTGTTTACTCCTCAGTTATGAGAAGGGATTAGATATTTACTGTGCACCCATATACAGCTGAACTTTATAAATCAAATGTTGTTGGGACTTGGTGAATTTATTGTGCATTTGCAGATGGACTGCTGTGTGCATATTTGTGTAGAAACGCAGGCAGTGGGACTCAAACCTGGGGGAAGGTAGGTTGTCATCTGAATTCAAACTTGCCACTTAAATCTTGTTCTAGGAGAATATTACTCTTCAGTATACTCAACTACAACATTAGACAGAAAATTTTTCTGCCCATGACTGACTGCTCTTAGAGGCTTCTTCTCCTCAATCCCACTGATTTACTCCACTGCAGGTGTTTGCCTGTCTCTAGCAGTCCGTCTGTAATTTACTGGGAATCCTGAGCTTGTCCTCTTTGGATCTAAAATTTGCAAAGTACATCCTGCTTCTCAACCCTGATACTTAACAGCACAGCTTGGCTTTGAAACTTTTACTTATGCTTGATACGCCATAGTTGTTATCACAATGATAGAACATACATATTATATTGACTGGAGCTGCCTCCAGTATAGTGCACTCCTTAAATAAAATTAAAAAAAAGCCCATCAAACAAACAAAAACCTCAGCAATCATGCGCCCCATAGTCCACCTACCTTTTTTCTCACTATGATCTACTTTCCAGATGGGCCGTTTTACATGTGCAGCTTGCAGTTGCTTAGTTTAAAGTCCACTGAAAAGGACTCAGCATTTCACTCATGGCTACTGCCTGCTTAACCCTTGACTCTCCCTGATCATGGATGAACTTGCTGTGAGTTAGATTTCAGTTGGACTTTTTAAAATGCTTTCTGAAAAAGAAAATAAATTTCCTTATATTCAGAACAATATGATAGAGATTTTGTGTCAACAGGTTCCGTGAGGAATCTGTCAATCTATGTAACATATTTTATCTAATATAGGGAATTGAATTGTATAAATGGTATGTATCAAAACAAGTAAACAAAGTTCGACTAAGTAATGTATTCAACATATAAATATTTCTAGAAATGTTTTTTCATATCACAGATGCAGGGCTTGGGGGATAGGACAGTGCACTCCAGTGCTCTGTGCTTCCTTTGTTCAATCTGTACGTTAATATTTGGTTGCAAGAAAACTGGAATAAAGAAACATTTAATATGATCCTAAGTCAATTTGAGGCTATTCTCCTTCATGAGTAGTATCCAGATTTACTGCCATAGTGGGTATGCATTCACATTTTTGGAAATCACAAGGAACAACTTTTATAACAGAAGAGGGTACCCAAGGAATGGACAGAGTAATGTTGTAACTAAATGTATAAACAGATGCTTACTTACAAAGCGTATGTTGTGCTTTTAGAGATTTATAACCCTGAAGCTCTTCATTACGCCCTCCTCCATTGAGATAGGATAAATGAATTTGTACGTGCTCCAAGTATATTTCAGCAGAGTGAAACAGGTTCGCATAAAGTAGTATCAGTAATATAAAATAGCTACTGTTTTTTCCAGGTGTTTTCTTTCTTTGCTAAATGAGTGCCCCGAAATTAAACTGCATTTATTTAGCTGAGCTTTGTTGATTATCAAAACAGTGTCTTTCCGTGCAATTTTAAACTTTATTTCTAATGTATTTTATTGAGATTATTTTAGATTGGGAATTAAAGAGAAACCATACTAGGAAGAGAAAAAATCAAATCCCATTGCTCAGAGGAGTTAGTAAAATGAGGGCAATATGTGCCAAATCTTGCTTCTAGATTTTACCTGAAAGGATCCTTCCTCGGTATCTTTTCCCTTTCCTAGATTGTGACACAACAGACATACGTAATATAATTTAGAATTCTGGATAAATTTTAGAGGATACAGATGGGGAAATATGAAGTAGAGATAACAGAAAGGAATTTAAGGTGGCTAAAGATTTAGTAAAGGAAGGTGATGGTTTATGCTGAAAGGTCAACAATCAGTGTAAGTATATTGTTAGCAGAATTCATTAAGGTTTGTTCTTTGGTGAATTTTGGTTTTAATAATTGTGTCAGTTATTTTTGTATAAAGAAGTAGGTGGTTTCTAAAATTTCATTTTCTGATAACATATACTAGGGAAAGTGCTAAGAAAGGAAAATGCCTTTTTAGATTAAATATTGTATGGTGACCAGAACAAACTACTTACACTGTCCATGAGCTTAGTGGGACATAAACTCTTCAGGAAAAAAAGAAACTTTGGAAAAGCCTTAAAAGATGGACACTAATGTCAAGAAACAGCTATTTTTAAGATAGCAATTTATTGAATCATATTATGGATTTAGTGTATTATATGATAAGATTCTCAGAAGTGTGGCAAATTATGTTAGTAAAATTAAAATACAGTCCAATAAGAAAAGATAGTTTATCATATATAAAGCAAAAAACTCCAAACTGTGACTTGAAGTCAGCTGCTTTCCACTGAAGTTGTATATTGTAAGTGTTCAGTTATTGTTAACAGCCTGTCAATAAGACAAATGCAAATTTTCAATGTTGCATGAAATATTACAAAGTGCTACTGTTTTAAATGAGTTTAAGGTTGTGGGTTAAAAATAAATGTATTGAATTATTTGCAAAATCATATGTGACCATTTAAATAAAGGAGTCATTACACTACATCAGTCCACGGGACCCATTTTGGGACTTGTCTATGCAACCTTGATTGTGGCATTTCTTTGTTCATAATCCTATATATTCTCCTTTTAATATACAGATTTTTATGGAATTATGATAAAATTGGACGTTAGTCATTGCTGCAATTGTTCTGCATTTTGTTTTTGTGTAAAAATCACATCCGGAGCTATGCTCTCTATATTGTAGTTCCAGTTCTATCTTCTAGGTGAGGTTATATTTTTTTACTGCTTGTGTCTGTACCAAATTCTTGTACACACATGAAGTAGAAATAAATAAGATAAAATAACCCCAAATCCTACTAAGAGAAGTGATAGTGCTTGATAAAGTCCTTGGGAATTGCAATAGGTACAAATAAACCCTCCAGTCCTGGAAATGATCAATGGCAGGTAGGCAGTCTCCTTTTGGTTATATTTCTTCTATTGTTCTAGTACGGACAATTACCATGTCAAAGGACTTAACCAACTGCTTTAAAATGTCATTAATTTTCTTAAATGAAATGTATCACAGGAAATAGCTCCAGTGCTTAATTTCAGAAGCTTGGATAATATACTGTGGACCTATCTTGGGACAAGCAGTCCTCTAACATTTTGTTTGCCCTTGAGATTTAGAAGGAATCATATCTATAGTATTCATAATAAGTAGCAATTTAACCAAGTTCAAATTAGATGTGAACAAATGGATTAACAAGCACCTCATTAAAATTTTAATTTCCATTTCATTTATCACTTTTAATAGAATCAACTCTGTTTCAGGGTGGGGGAGGATTCATTTCCAAGTATAACATTAATTTCACTTGTTTTTAGCAATAGCTTGAATTTTTTTATGAAATATACTTTATGTAGTTTAAAAGTATCTTACCTGCATATAAAACTAATAAATGTCTAAAGAATAAGGAAAATCTAGATTTAGTGGATATTTTTTAAAGTACTGAACTTTACCATACAGTTGTCTGTAGTATTTTCCTCTAACTGCTGATGTGTGCTTACTTTTAACGATTATAAGAAGAATAAATGAATTTAAAATAAGCACATATTGGGGAGTTATTTAAATAATTTCACTGAAAGTATCAGTGTAAATATTTTAGAAGTAAATTCTGACTTTTAAACTTTACATTCAGATTCCAACTTCAAAGCGATATTTTAAAGTACTTAGAATTCCTTGGATAGCATATATCATAAACGTGTGCAGAATTTTCATAATTTAATGTTTTCTTTCAAATATGCTATTCTAAAGCTTCAACTTGAATATATCTGTTACTGAAGAATGCTTTTATAGAAAAATGCACATCTTAAAAATGTATTCTATTAACATATTTATTTTCAAGGGAAAAATAAAATAAATTATAGGAATAGGAGAATGGTATCTTGTGGTGGTTCATCTGTCCTTTGAAGTTCCTGTATTCAGTAGTGATATGTTCCAGGTGTCAGGTGCCAGTTTTTCAGTTACAGAAAGGTTTTTCCACAGGCATGTTTTTCCCCAAATATTTACTTCATGCTTTTTTCCATTTTGCACTGGCGTGTATTATACTGATCACTGAGAGAAACAGAATAATTGTCTGCAGCCCTTTTTCTATGTAGCACCAATATGATTGTCAAATTCTTGTGTCTATCAAATAATTTAGAGAGAGATCAGCTCATTTTTAATTTTTACACAACATATGTGAAAGCAAGTAGTTTTCACTGTAATGGCAAGCTGTGTGCTTGAGAGAGAGAAAAGAAGAATGAGAATAGTATTTCAGGCACTTGCAAGATTCTTCCAGAACACGGTTTGGGCAAGAGGAAAAAAAATCATATAAACAAACAAACATCTGAGAAAGAATCCAAAACAAATAAGCATGTTGCTTATTTAAGATGGAGAAATATATGTTAGGCTTCTTGGGTGTCAGTGCAGGTCAAGGCTAAACTTGATCATCATGTTTTTTGGTGGTTTTTTTTTTTTTTTTTCACTGAAGTGATTGCAACTATGGCAAAAATCTAAAACTGAAATAAGTACCAGAGAATTCATTAGGATCTTAAAAAAAAGAACACATTAAAAAAAACCCAAACACCCCCCGGGAATTAATTTAAAATGAATCTGAACATTCTAAGAGTAGCCTCTACCATATTAAACCATGTTTCTTACTGTTTTTCAGTTTAAGTGGTTCTGAGAACCCAGAAAAACTACCTTAACTGGTTAAGAAAACCATAATTCAGGAAAATGATCTGATTTCACATCTGAAAGATAAAGAAAGATTAAAGATAAAGAAACCTTGTGTGAGTGCATACATATATGCATGTGGTAGTGTTTTTGAATGCTGCCGAGAGTGGCTGAGTACTTTCTTCAGGGAAAGCTGTATGAGCAGGTTAACAAGGACAAAAGGTTGTCTGGATATAAGTGATGTATCAGGTCAGATTAAATATGTTTTGAGGCCTCTGTTGTTCCACTGCTTCAACAGCCTGACTTTCTCTTCGGCTAGATTCCTTTATGTTTTTGAACTTCTGTTTGGCAAAAGAATAAGTAGAATCCTTTCTTTTTCTTGAGTCTTCTTTTTGTTCTTGAGAGTTTTGTTTTGTCTCGCCACAAGTTTATGTTCTGTGTAATTATATCTCTGGTATAAAGATGTCTAATTTCATGTACCTTGATGTCACCTTAGGTCCGCAAATTCATTTATATCATACAGATGCAGAGCTAATTTATAATAGTTGCCATTTTGTAAATCATACTTTACTGTACTATTTTATTAAGTAATGTTTTGACAGGTTCTAATCAAACTTTTCTTTCTAACTTGTTGGAGACAAAAGAATATGTCAAGGCACTAAAGGGTACTTTGAGTTATTAAGGTAAATTAATTCTAGTAATTGCTATGAAGGTAGAAGATTGAAGTACAGGCTAAGGTTAATAAAGATAATTTAGACATTTTATTTATATATATACTTTGTGTTTCTGTCAGGATTTACATTTCCCAGAATGCCCGTTTAGCATGGATTTCAACTAGTGGACTGAATGTAACTGAAGATCAGGCACATAGCTGGAAAAGTACAAATAACTTTTTGCTCTTTTTTCCAGAAGCTACAGATTCCTCCTGGAAAATGAAGTTACAGTTCATTGAAAAGATATCTTGGGGGGGTGGGGGGGAAGAGAAAAACAAATAAAACCAAAACCCAGAGAAGAGCAAAAAAGAGTCTGTTAAGCTCATTTGGCTGTGTATTTTCAAAGGCACAGCATTGTCTTTCTGCAGTTAAAAAATCACATGAAGAAACCCCGATCTTTTAAGGAAATATCTGTCTTACAGATAGGCATATGGGGTGAATAAGCATTTCTGTTCTGAGTATTTCTGTTCTGAGAAGTACTAATGCACAAGATGATGAAATATTGTCATCAAAGGCAAGTCTCCAACACTGACAGGTATTTTTTAACATTCTTGTGATTGAAAGACTCAGAGCACTTTTCTTTTTGTATCTTTTTAGTGTCTTAATCAAAATGTCTAAGGTACACAGCTGAATGCTTACAAAAGTCTAACTAGTCTCTGGGGGCCTATGATGGCTTGCACATTTGTGATATTATTTGACGGATTATACATTAGGCCACTTCAAGCATTGTTCGAGTCAATAGACAATCCAAAACCATAGTGCAAAGTGGTTTTTAGTAAAAATCTAGTGAGAAGATTTCTTCCCACTTAAGTGAATGAATGGCAATAATATTTACATAGAAATGCTCCTCTGATGCCTGTTATGACTTAAATCTTTAGATTTTGAGATTGATCATGTAGATCAGTTTCAAGTTTAGAGATTATCATCGAATCATGTAACAATTCAGGTTAGAAGGGATTTCAATGGGCCAGCTCCCTGCTCAAAGCAGGATAGGCTGTAAGTCAGACTTTACCCACTCTGGGCTTGAAAATCTCCAAGGATGGAGTCTGCATAACCTGTCTGGGCAACCTGTTCCAGTGCCTGACTGGTCCTTAGGGTGAAAAGAAATTTCCCTATATCCAGTCACGACCTTTCTTGTTTCAACGTAAATGTTCCTTGTGTTTCACAGGCTGTGTGCCCTTACCACTGACCATCTTGGTGGCCCTCCACTAAGTGTAGTCCATTTTATCAATGGCTTTCTTGTAGTGGAGGAGGTGGGAAAACGGGATGCACTACTCTAGATGCCAACTAACAAGTGCTGAAGGGGAATAATCATTTCCCTTATTTTCTGGCTATGCTCCATATGGCCTAGGATGATTCTGGCTGTCTTTGCTGCCAGGATACACTGCTGGCTTATTTCAGCTCGCTGTTTGCCAAGACAGGTCTTTTGCAGACTAGCTGCTTCCCAGGCACTCCATCCCCAGCCTGTAATGGTGCAAGGGGTTCTGCTTTCCCAGCTGCAGGACTTGGCCTTTTTTAATATCTTAGTTTCTGTTTGGCCATTCGTCTAGGCTGTTCGGGTCCCTCTGACTAGCAGCCCCATCCTCAAGCATATCTATTGAACCTCCCCAGCTTGGTGTCATCTGCAGACTTGATGCGAGCGTAGTTGTTGCCTCCTCTGGGTCATTGTTTGGGATGTTAAAGGGAGAGGTCCCAATACAGACCCCTGTGGTACTCCACTTGTTGCTGGCCTCCAGGTAGAGTACAACACATTAACCACTACCCTTTGAGCCTGACTATCCAACCAGGTTTTTAATTTATATAGTTGTCCATGTATCCAGACTAACATCTTGCATTGGATACAAGAATATTGTGGGAGACAGTGTTTAAAACTTGCTGGTCAATAGTGGATCCCAGACACAGTTTAAACGTCCTGGAATGAAGAACAACATTGGTGCCATCCAGGACTTTTCCATTGTTTCTATTTGGAAGATAGTCTAAGCTTGAATCCTGAAGGTCCAATGTTACATCTTGAGACCCCACCTGAAGTACTACGTTCAGCTCTGGGGCCCCCAGTGTAAGAAAGACATGGACTTTGTGTGATCTGTGTGATTCTGTGTGACTTGCTTGAGCAGTTCCAGGGGAGGGCCACGAAGATGATCAGGAGCTGGAGCACCTTCCCTATGAGGACAGGCTGAGAGAAATGAGGTTGTTTAGACTACAGAAGAGAAGATTCTGGGGATACCTTATTGAAGCCTTCCAGTGCTTAAAGTGGGCCTACAGGAAAGATGGGGAGGCACTCTTTATCAGGCCGTGTAGTGATAGGATGAGGGGTGATGGTTTTGAACTGAAAGCGGGTAGATTTAGATTAGATATTAGGAAGAAATTGGTTACTGTGAGGGTGGTGAGACACTGGAATAGGTTGCCCAGGGAAATTGTGGATGCCCCATCCCTGGAAGTGTTTGACACCAGGTTAGATGGGGCTTTGAGCAACCTGGTCTAGTGGAATATGTCCCTGCCCATGGCAGGAACAGGAAGATCTTTAAGGTCCCTCCCAACCCAAGCCACTCTATGGTTCTATAATTAGAGTTTTTTCAACATACATTTATAGTATTATAATCCTGTATTGCAGTAGTTGATACTACTAGAGAAAGTCTTTAGAAGGAATTAGAATTTTGAGTCTATTACTGTCTTTTTTCCTGGTTTTCAAGTGACATAAAGAAAGCAGGTGGTTCTCTAGATCATCTGACTGTAGCTCAGCCTGGATTCAATGAACTGTTGGCTGACTAGTGGAGCTGTTCAGAGAAGGTGTCTGACATAAAAGCAACTCATGACATAGTACACTGATCTGATACAAACCAGTTTCTTTTCGAGGTATTTCTTATTCATGCTTCTTGTCTCATATTTGTTAAACCCCAAATATAATTTTTCATTTTTATTTTGAGTGGCTTTCAGCATGTTACCTCAGTGTTGTCATATTAGAAGAGAGCAGTAGTCAAGAATAACATATTTTGTTATTGTTGAAACCACTGACGTTGAAAAACAGGTACCATCTCAATAAACCTTCCATCATCCCCAATTCTTGCTACAGGCTTTAAGCCCACGAGAGTGGTTTCTGTGTTTACTTCTTCTGTGTCCCTGCAGTTTTCAAGAATGGATATATTGACAAAAAAACCTTCAAGAACTCTGGTCCTAAATCCAAACATACAAGTACGTGGTTTTCTTTTCTCGGGTTTCTTTTCTACCTGTGGTCTTTCTCAGTCTTATCACCTTTGCTCTTTTCTGCCTTACAACTCTTGGCAGCCAGGGTGATAGGGAAGTATTGATAAACACAGAGGAGAAGACCTTTGACATTAGAAGTTTTTTAAATTACATGGAAAAATGTTAAAATAAGAGTGAAGAGCTTAAAAAGGGGCTTTAAGAACTTGTTATTGGCTAAATTGTGCGTCTATTTAGGATTTAGTTCTTTGGGGCTGCTCTGCTGCTGTAAATCAGTTACATTTGTGTCATTCAAAGCATACCAGTGAAAATAACCACAGAAATGAACTAGGAAATAAATAAAGATGATTCTTTGTATATTAATGTACTTAAATCATGGTGAAACTTAAGTTCAATTAGTTGCTGTTTTTAACAGGAATCACAGTCCTTCCCCCGACTGACCTACACTTTGTCCACTGTACTAGGACAAGGTCTTCCAGGCTGGTATCACTCTTCCTATTGAAGCTGTGCCAGTAATCAGAATAGAATTGAAGTTTAGTTGGGTGAAGTAGTGCAAGAAGTATAACAACTTACTGGGAAAATCAAATCCATTATAAGAAACTTAATTTACATTTTTGTTTCATTTAAAAATATGCAATATTAAAAAGATTAACACAAAAAGGGTTGCTTCATACATGTTTTGAGTTACATATTGAACAAAATTTGTGTTACTGAGTAATGATAATGCTGATTGACCTGCAGGATATAAGTATGATGAAGTGTATAGATGTAATCAATCCTTTATTTAGTGAAACGTATGGCAAATATATTAGAACAGAAACATTTTTTATTACCACTTAGTATATAACTTGTGATTTTGTCATTATCTGAGTTCCTGTGAGAGCTGTTGGACTGTAAGAGAGTTAAAAACAATCTTCATTTGCTATTACAAATATTTAAACTTCACCAAAGAGCTCATTACAATTATAACTATTGTGTGAAATTCTATATTATATTACTAGTTTGCTCTATTTCATTTTGTTTCCTATAAAAAGCAGTCTTCTAGTGTCTAGTCTAGCAGCCCGTGACTTAATCATTAGATTTATACTTCCTGTCCATAGAGTGTTGAAAGGTCAGTGGAATCAAAAAACATTGCCTTTGGCCATCCATTATGAGTCATAGACCTACTCTCCTTTGTTGAAAGCAACTATCAGACTATCTAAGAGGTATTCCTTTCAAACTTGCAATGCTTACTTTGTTTCCCTCCTAATCAGAGGAGTAAAATCTCCCAAGAATTTGGAACTTCTAAACAATTTGCTGAAACAGCAAGTGATCTGACTGACCTTAGCCTCCTATTTTGCCAAGTCTTTGAAGAAAAGCTGGTTTTAAGACAGGCAATGTCCAGGTAACATGCATAAAAATTGTGTATTTCTTTAACTATAACTTTAAAGAAAGAATGTTAGCACTTGAAATGCTTTGTAATATCCATCACTAAATGTTATTTGTAATTTCATTCTGTTACTGGAAATGCAGTTCACTAGTAAGTTATTTCCTACACAGTTATTTCCTGAAATAAAAAAAGATAGTAAAACAAGGTAACAAGAAGGATTTGTTAAGAGTTTATTAAGGACTTGATGGAACTCTTTGCTGCCAGTGGTCATCAAGTTACTATATAAATTTTAATACCCATACCATATGTACTCTGAAGTAATATTTGGATGCTACTTCTAAGTGTGGCTTCTAAAGAACATTCTGCCGAAGTGCAGAGTTTGATACTTTTATCTTGGAATACGTGGCTTGTATGCCAATTACCCTAGCTCCTAAGACCAACATTGAATGTACTAACTTAAGTACATTGACCCTTGCACTCCAACCTTCTGGGCACTTCTGGTTTACAGTCTTAACTATCTGGGGACCATATAACAGTTAAAGCAAGGAACATGCCAGCTTCACGGTGGAGTGTCCTCAGCATCAATAAAAGGCACAAGACTGCTATAGGTCAGCGGTAAACCTTAAAAACATCTACATACAATTCCCAGCCCCAATTTTTTGCCAAATGCTAAAAGGATATATATACACACACGCACATAAAGGTGCTGTTCAGTATTCTTTTCTGGTTCAGACTTTTTGCTTTTTTCTTTCCTTCAATTCAGTCATCTCTTTCCAGTGATAAGACCTAGTGAGAATCTCGCTTTAAAAAATAAGAAAAAAACTCTCAGAACTGTTTCTCCTCTTGCTTGTACTAGGATTTGTCATGTTACAGTTTGAGAGTAAGACTTCTGCTTTCTAATGGAACGTCTGACAAATACAGCAACCTCATCTAACTTTGAAGTTAGCCCTGTTTTAAGCATATGGCTGAGCCAGATGACCTGAAAATGTCCCTCCCAACCTAAATTGTGAGAAAGAATACACTAAAAGTGTATTTCAGTATCCTCTTCTGCCAAGTACCCTTATTGTTCTGTATAAGCAAAACTGTGCTGTTTTTAATGCTTCTCTCATTTAGGAGTGCACCATGATTTCTTAGTAATATCATTTTATGTAGAATACTGCTTTTGCACAGTTTACCAAGAGGAAATAGTTTTTGGTCAGAGGACTTATCTAAACTGCTTACATTTTTTCCAATTTATCCATGCTCTGTTAAGTCTCTTAGACCAGTAATATTAGTAGAATTCCTAGAAATAAAATCTCTAGTATTTATATATGAAGTGAGAATTAAAGCCATTGCATACATTTTCAACTTGGGAATCAAGTTAGATGACTGGTTTGGGAAAAATCCTGAAATCTTAATGAGAGTAGCGTCCTGACAGCCTTATATTTTAAGGGCATGCTAACCTGTGTATTTAAAACAACATTTAAAACTCTGGGGCCTGTACTGAAAGGCCAAATGCCTTTGCTCTGTAGACTTTGTAGATGTTAGTGTGTAGACATTTGAATTGTCTGATTGGATCACATCCAAACTCTCAAAAAGTGGCCAGTACTGAGGGGATAGAAATATTATAAGAAAGCAAGCGTATTGTGATTCCTTTTTGGGTAATATTCTCCAAACTCCTAGCAATGTTCATCTTAGTTACAATTAATATTGCTGTGTCTTGTAGCCTTTAAGCTTTTATTCTCTTGTTTTCTTACCGAGTTACTTTTTGAACCTATAAACCTCCATGCATTGGTAATTATTACCACACTTCTATCATTATCAAGATGATTAGGGAACTCGAACACCACTCTTATGAAGAAAGACTGAGGGATTTGGGTCTCTTCAGTCTGGAAAAAAGACGTCTGAGGGGGGGATCTTATCAACACTTATAAATACTTAAAGGGTGGGTGTCAGGAGGATGGGGCCAGGCTCTTTTCAGTGGTGCTCGGGGACAGGACAAGAGGTAATGGGCACAAACTTGAGCATAGGAAGTTCCACCTAAACATGAGGAGGAACTTCTTTACTTTGAGTGTGGCAGAGCACTGGAACAGGCTGCCCAGAGGGGTGGTGGAGTCTCCCACTCTGGAGACATTCAAAACCCGCCTGGATGCGTTCCTGTGCCACCTGCTCTAGGTGACCCTGCTCTGGCAGGGGGTTTGGACTAGATAGATGATCTCCAGAGGTCCCTTCCAACCCTATGATTCTATGATTCTATGATTATGGTACAATAATAGTATTTCCTTGTTTTGAATCATTTTGATGATTTCCTTTGAAGATTTCTAATTCATTTATTATGAGAATATATAACATATTCCTTGCTCTCTTTCTTCATACTACTTGTGACTTTATAGGCCATTGTCACATCTTTTCTGAGTTGGCTCTTTTCCAGATGGGCATCAAGTTTATTTCTGGCAGTCTGGAAGCTGTTCTGTACCTTGTTTACCCTTAATTTGCATTTCATAAGACTAGATATTGTTCTACGATGGAAAACAGTAGGAACAGAATACATCACAGAATCATAGAATC